>JAQZBX010005824.1:0-54796 GCA_029593785.1 Cabassous unicinctus
TACTAAGGGTTCCAAGTGCATTAATTCATTTAGTCCTTACAAAATTCTTATGAAAGACTGTATGATCCCCCCCCCCTTTTTTTTTCAGATGGAAAAGCTAAGTCTCCAAGAAATTAAGAAATCTGCCAAAAGTCACATATCTAGTAAGTGCCAGAGCCAGGAGCTGGGCTCACGTCCTCTGGACCACTGGGCCACCCTGACTCTTCTGCTCCTCTGGGCTCTGATTCACTTTCTGTCCTGACCCCAACATTCTTGTGGCTCTTTGGTACTCTTTTCTTGAGCCACACACCTTCCCTCTTCTCCATGGGCCTGTGGCGAGTCAGTCCTGTGTCCCAGCCAGCCAAGAGCTGCCCCAACCCACTTGGAACTGCCGATGTCTCCAGGATTGTATCTCCTGTGCACTCCTTCTCATGCCCCAGCACACTACCCAGGACTGAGCTGTACTGAGCCCCTGGCCCTTGAATCAAACATTGAGGTCTACCCAGAATTAGAACTGAAGTCTTGTTCTGTCCCTATGGGAGGCCATTGAAACAGTTAGGCTGCTCTTTTGCCAGGGGCTGGGGTAGCACGGCTCCTGCCTGAAACTTCTCCCTTCTCTGGTTTCTATACTGCAGTTCTGTGACATGGACATGAAACTTCCTTGGAGGATTTTTGTGGCAGGTGCAACCTGGGTTGCTAACTACCAAACTGGGTGCTGACCACCCCCAGCCCCATGCTGGCTTAGCAGGCAGGCTTGATTCTCTTACTTCGATGTCCATTTCCCTTCCCCATGAGGCCCCAACTTTGTCCATGGCCCTAGAATGCATAGCTAGCAAGGGCTTGACCTGTTCAATCTCCAGCTCTGGCCTCTGAGCCCAGGTCTGCAGACCTTGCTGAGAGCCTAAGGACCAGGTATCAGGGTCTGCCCTCCAGCATCCTGGGAAAGACCCCCAGCACTCTCTCCTCACCCCTGAACCTCAAGAAAGGCAAGTGGACCAAGGAATAGGGCATGGCTTTAGGAGTCAAGATTGGGTTCAAATACTGGCTCTGCTACCAACTCATCACGAGACCTCAGTTAACTCACTTACCCTCTCTGGGTCTTACACAGAGCTACAAGAAATATGTAAGGTCCAGCTTCCCAGCTTTTAAATCCTGCTGTGTCCTTCCTCTACTCTTGCATGGCTGAAGCACCTAGAAGGCCTGCCCTGCCTCTGCCCTGTCCACCTCCCTCTGCCCCTCCTTCCCCCTCCAGAGCCTCCCAGCATGTTGTCTGTTCACATGTCTGGTCGCAGCTCCTCTCAGAAGTTCCAAAGGTGCTGTGGGTCTCGGCCTCTCCAGCTGATGAGTCAGGGAGGCAGCTTCAGGCTGGCCCTGGCAGGAGGCCACAGCAGGAGGCTGTCATGTCCCTGTAGATCAGGCAGCTTTGAGATGCCAGGGCCATTTGGCAGGACCCTGAACGGCCCAGGGAGAAAGTCAGGGGGTGAGCCAAATGACTTTGACTTTTCCCTCTGAGCAAACGGCTTACTTTTCTGAACTTCAGTTGTCCCCATTTTATAAAGGAGACATTGGGACCTCTCCAATCCCACTCCCAGTCTGCTGGGAACATAGAGCTTGGTGCACAGAGATTTCCAGATCTTTCACATATAATCACAGCACCCCAAATTCCCCTCCAGCAGGATCTTACCCCTAAGGTGAATTTTCTGTAATGTTTGAAGAAGAAAAGTCAACTGTCCTTGGTAGAGTGGCAACCAGGTACGAAGCATTTGCATGGATTATTTCCTTTGCATCTTTGAGCAACTGTAAGAGACTGAGACTCAGAGAGGTCACATGTCCAGGGTTGCAGAGCTCAGAAGTTTCAGACTGAAGCCGGAGCCCTTTGCCTTCCGCCCTCTTGCTCTTTCTGCTTCTCTGGATCTTGGAGGTTGGGAAGAGAGTTTTTCTGGAAGGATGCCTCCGGGCCCATGCCCTCCGCTCACAGGGCCCCTCCCTCTTGTGCTGCTTTTGTCTCAGTTGGAGCTGCTGCCAGCTCGCTTCACCATCAGTGGGCTCAGTATGGCCTCATGGGTCACATGCTTCCAGCTCCTTCAAAGCCGGCCCAGTGAGCATGGCACAGACTGTGGGCAGCCTTCCTCTTGCAGGAGAGCCCTGTCGCTGCAGACAAATGGCCTGTGTCATTCAGCCGCGTGCTTCTCACTGCTGGTCTCTGGCCTGAGTTATCCAGATAACCCTTTTCACTTAGCATTGTCTCCATAGATGCCACCAAAGCCCACGTGCAATGACAGCCAGTTTCTGCCCTGACCAAGAACAGGCACAGGCAGGCCTGCTTCCGAGTTCTGCCTGCTGCCCGTTGAGCTCTCCCGATTTTCACAATTTGTCAAAGTGCCATTGAGTGAGGTTTTTCACGTGGGCGCCCATGTCCCTTAGGCCTCATTCTGAGCTGGGGATGACATGCTGGAGGCCGATGCTGCCTCCATCCCTCCACCAGCGATTTCCTGCACGATTGCCAATCTTCTCCCCACCTCTTGCCCGATTATGCCCTCCTAAGCGCCCCTAAAATCCAAACCCTTTGCCTATAATTACCTTCCCCCAAGCCCCTTCCCCAGCTCTACCTCCCCCAGCCTCTTAGCAAGTAATTACCTTCAGAGGGAAGTTGACAAGTCTCTGGCGACTCCTAGGCTGGCTGGAAAAGACTCATTATTTTGCATCTGGAAATAACCAGGCCCATCAGCAAGGGGCTGAGATAACACCAATGTAAAAGTTCTCTTTTCAGGGGAATTAATTAGGATTCCTTAGTAAAGATCCAATTAGGCAAAAGGGCATTTTTATCTGTGATAGTCAGCTGCTCCTATTTTTCTAAAGCTACAATTCCAAGTTAAAAGAGAGAGAGAGAGAGAAAGCCAGGGAGCTGTGTTTTTCCTCTAAAACAATTCACTCATTCAGCATCAGTTATGTCTTCATCAGGATGTGAAAATAGATTTTCTCATTCAATTTGCAGTGCTTTATCTCTTCAGAGTCTGGTAATGATTCCACTCTATCCCTTCAGCAAAAGAGACAGCCCCAGATTAGTATTTGGGGAGTGGGCCGTTTGGTTAAGATGACTGCATGATAAACAGCTCCTTTTAGCAACCTGATTACTTGGGCTGGCAGGAAGTGCCACATGCTGTCACTTTGACCTTGGACAAGTCGCTTAAGCTCTCTGAGCCTCAATTTCCTCCTTCCTAAATGGAGGCTAATGATACCTAGCTCCCAGTGTCAGGGCCAAGAGTAAGCGTTAATCGGTGCAGTAGAAGAAAGTAGCTAAGAACCCAGGCTCTTCATTCTGCATGATGCCTGCATTGGCACTTTCCACACAGCCTTGGACAGGTCACCTCTCTGAGCCTGGACTTCATCATTTGCAAAATGGGAGGGAAATCCTCTCCACAGAGTCCCTGGGAGTAGATGAAATGAAATCGCATATGAGAAAGCACCTTGCCCAAGGGCGGCACTCCAAATCAGCCTGTTGTGTATTTCCCCAAAAGAAGCCCATGAGGTTCGCTGGAGGGAGCTGTCCCTGCTTCCCACCCTGAAAGAATCACATTCTTTTTGTCCTGGATGCAGTGCCTTTTTAAAGTTCCCGAGATGTTCTAAAGTACGTGTGGGACTGAGACTTACTGCTCTCCAGCATCCAATTGAGCTTTGGTGATTGGCACGCCGTGTCCTGAGTGCCTCCCAAAGAAAGCAGTATGGGAGGGGAGTGGGGAGGATGACCTCTGACCTCTCTGGTTGCCCTGCTTTACCCTTAGCCAGGGACCCAATATCGAAAGTCCACCTGACAATATTAACTGGGTGCCTATGTGGACATGCTCACGGTAAATCCCACAGGCTTTTATTAGCACTGTTAATAAACTCATTTACTCCAAGGAAGAGAAGGCACGATGGGATAACAGAATGCAAGAGAGCTGTAGAAAGTGTGCTTTGCTTCAACCGCCTCATTCCGCGATGAGGAAACTGCATCCTGCCGTCACTCAGCAAGCTAACGGCAGCACAGGATGGAACGCCAGCTCTCCACATCCGGTCCAGACCTCTTCCCACCGCCTGAGATGTTTCTAGGCTGCCTCTCACCCGGCCAGCATTTGGCAGGCTTCACATGACAGCGTCACGGCAGCGCCCAGCTGTCTCCTGCAAGATCTGTTTCCACACCAACCCTGTCTTCCTGTCCTGGCTCCCCCTTGCTTCAGCCTCAGTGCCTCAGTTTATCCTTCAGAGGAGCCACTTCACCTTCTGGATCCTCTCCTCACTTTTCCTCAATATTGGTTTGGCATCCACACCATATTTTTTTAAAATAAACTTTTTATTTTGAAATAATTTAAAACTTACAGGACAGTAGCAAAAATAATACAAAACCTATTCAGAGAACTCCAACATACTCCCTACCCAGATATCCAACTTTTAGCATTTTGCCACATTTGCCTTGTCATTCTATATCTGTCCATCTGTCTACCTACCTGCCTATTTATCTATATCTATCTTCTGTCTATATCTTTCTATCATCTCACTGCCTATCTAAGTAATATGTCTATTTTCTAAACATTTGAGAGTAGGTTGTATACCCCATGCTCCTTGAACACTTAATACTCCCATGTTCTTTTCCTAAGAACAAGGATATTCGCTTATGTAACCACCTTAACTACAGCTGTCTACACCCTCTTTTAAAGGCCCTGCACCCCAATACCTCTCTGACCTTAACCCCTCCTACTCTCCCTCTCCTTCACTCCTGCAGCCACACTGGCTTCCTTGTTGTTCTTTAGATCCCAGGGATGCTCCTCTCACCTCAGGGCCTTTGCATATGCTAGTCCCTCCACCTAGAATGCTCCTCCCCGCCCCTCCAAACCTGCATAAGTCACTCCCTCACCTCTTTCAGGTGTCGTCTCTAAGGTCCCCTTCTCAGTGAGGCCTTCCCTGACCACCTCTTTTAAATTCCATGTCCTCATCCTTCACTGCTCTCTAACTCCTCTCTCAGCCTTGCTCTTCTCCATAGAACTCACCGCCATCTTTATTTCTTTATTATCTCCCTTCCCATGCCTACACAGACCCCTCCAATGTGCCCAGAGGGCAGGGGTTTATGTCTGTTTCCTTCTCAGTGGATCCCCAGCACCTAAAAGAGTGGAACCTGGAATTGGGGGCTTCCAGCCCCTCTGTTTGATTCCAGCCTGGGAGCTCTGATGCTTGACAGCCATCATCCTCATTCTCCAGATGAGGAAACCGCGGGAGGTGGCGTGGCTTGCCAAGGTCTCCGGGGGTACTGGTGTCACAGGAGCCACTGTGCCCGGGGCTGTCCTAAACCATCTGTAAAGGCAGCTGTACTCACAGCATTTTTCTGTCAGTCTCCATGGTTCACCCTGGGCCTGGAGGTCTGGATTCACCAGGTGACGTCCTCGGGCTTCACCGAGGCCTCCAAGATGTGGCCATGTTCAGGACAGATTTTCCTGCTGCAAAAATGTGTTGCTGAAAGAGCATCCAGCCTGGGCTACGGAACGAGCAACCCTCTCCCCCTTGCTACTCCCCTCCTCACCCCCCACTCCCCCACCCCCACCCCTCTGCCAATTCCCCCATCAAATAATTCCTGATAATGAAGTTAGGATGATTCATTGGTTTTCTGATGAGCGTGAATTCATCATCAAAATCTACATATTTCAATCCCTTGATATGTGTTCTCAGATTCCTAACCTGATTAATATGTAAAGTGCTTTATCCTGTGACTTAACAAGAGAAGAAACCCAGCTTGGTTTTAGGGGCCTGCGTAGCCTCCTGCCTCAGGTTCCGGAACGTGGGAAGATGCTGCTGGCTCCTCTTGGGGGAGCTAAAACTAGCTTCACAGGGCACTTTGCCCCTCAGTGTCGGGACCTGGGATGCCCCAGCACTGCAGCTTCAGACCACTCCCACCCCACCCCGCCTTCTCATAACCCGGAGGGATCTGGCTGGAAAGTTTTTCAACATTCAGTTCCCCCCAAAACCATGGGGGTTGGGAATAGCCCCCGTGTCTGAGAACTTACAGAAGATGCAGCAGCCCCATTCCGAGCTTTTCTGGGGGGACATCCAGTGTATCCAGCTATCCTTCTGCGAGGGCATCTGAGCCTGATCCCTGTTCCCTGTCCTCACGCCTCTCCAGGTGAAGGGATCCAGCTCGGCAAGCAGCCTGGAGCTCCTGCTCCTTCAGCCTCTCCTCCACAGCCCCAGCTACTGCTAACCTCTTGTCTTATCTGAGATCCCTTTAATTTAAGATACAGCCCCCCCAAATTTTGCCATATTGCCCACCATACATCCCCACTCTCCTCTGCCTCCATAGTCTGCATTTTGCCCGGACTGTCTCAGACTATTGCCTCATACCCCCAGGCATGCCAACCTCAACCCTGACCCACAAACCCATGCACACACCCATGCACCCCTGCAAGATTTCCTGTGGGGTCCCATGGCTGCCATCTTTGTGAGTGACTCTTTGCGTCTAGGACTCAAGAATCAGACACAGGTTCAAATCTCACCTTCAGAATTTGGACAAGTTATTTAAACTCTCTGAGTCCCCTTTTTTGTTTAACTTTAAAATATGGATATGAGGAATAATTTCTACTTCTTAGGGCTGTTTGCTGAATTTCAGACTAGCACTAAGTGGCATGTCTAGCATATAGGCAACATATTCAATAATGTAGCTATTATTACTTTTCATCTCCAAAACCATTGACCAAGGTGGGTAGATATTACTCCCATTTTTCTCTTGTGGAAATGGAAGCTCAAAGATGCTGAGGTTGGGATATAGATGAGGGGAGCAAGGCAGCACCTCTTCCCCACAGAAGTCCCTGGAGCCTCCTAGGAGAAAAAGATTTGGGCCCCTGAGGAAGGTGACCATGTCCAAGAGGAGATCTGCCCTGCAGGAGATGGGGACCAGTCAGTGACCTGGACACCCCATCAAGACTGAGGCCCCAGCAGAGGAGGGCTGGTTCTTGGCACATCATGTGTTTGGTGCTGGAACTCTTATGACCAACCCCCGGCACCAGAGTATTGTCCCAGTTTGGGTTTACTCAAAAGCAGACCCTGGGCCAAGGATTCAAGTGCAAGCAGTTTATTGGGAGTAACAGGTAATACTAGCAGGTAAGCGGGAAGTGATACAGGGAGGGAGGACAGCCAATAAAATGTGCATCATTGCACCAGCGACCACAGTGCCAGCCAGGGGCGTAAGCTGCAGGGAGACTGTGGCAAACATAGATCTGCAGAAGCCAGGCAGGTCTTGGCATAACCCCACCCAAGGAAAGAGGGAGTTGGGCGATCTATACACCAGTTCCTGAGAGTCATTGAATGAGGGCTGCTGCCGGAGGATTATTAATTCCCTGTCCCTTCTGGTCTGCTATGAGCAAAGTGGCCTTCCACACACTAGAAGAGCCCTCGGGCACGGGGATACAGATGTCAGTGCTTGGCAGTCAGCCCTTGCACTCGGAAAGGTCAAGGGTTATGGGCACCAAACTAATAGCACCTGCTACAGATATAAATTAGAAAAAGGCTGTGAGGAAGGAGGGCTGGGCTGCTTTGTGGTGGGATACAGCTCACTGGCCATGAGCCTGGGGGAGGAGCATCTTACCATAAGTCTCAAGGAACCACTGAACCTTGGGAAAATCCACAGAAACCGGCTGAAGGGGTAACAACACTGGGGAGCAGGTATAGGGGATAACAGGTGTCCATTATCCAGACTGCCCCATTGCTGTGACCCTGACCCCACCCACCACTGTCAGGCAACAGCCTGGAGACCTCCAAGGTCAGGAGGGGTAGACCAGATATCAGGGTGTGTTTGAATCTCCCACTCTTCCAGCAGGCTGCAGCGCGTAAGCAAGAAAGGGCCGATTAAACCACCCTGAGGGTTCTGGGACGAGGCTAGACTTCCTGCTAGTTTGGCAATTAGACACCGCAATTTGGAAAATCAGAGACATGAAACTTACTTTGTAGTGACAGAGTGGGAAGTTCTGTCGATGGAGGTCACACACACTCACACACACACCAATTATTTACTGAAATGCAAGAGCACCTGCTATCAACACTCAAATATTTTTTGGAAAGTTCTGTTTGTTTTTTTCTGACCATGCTTCGAATGAAATTGTGCTTATTTCACAAGTGAAGTCACAAAAGCTCATGCATAATTGAGCAGGGACGCCTACTTGGGGCTTTATTTAGACATGCCCCAGCATTCACTGCATCACTTTCTGGAACCACCGTGAGAAGTTTCAGAATTCAGCCTGGGGGAGGAAAAAAAAGGCTCAGAGTTCAAACACACCCATGACCCAGTTACTCTTCTTTTCCCAAGTATGTGGGTGAAAGCACCCTCATGCTCCACTTCTTTCTCCATTCTCCTCTGCCATCCTCTGGCTGGGAGGCCAGGGGGAAGAACCTGCACCCTGAGTCACTACCTGAGTTCAGCTGGCAGCCTCCCATCTGCAAAGTGGACAAATTGGCGCCAGAAATGGTGCTCAAGGAATAGCAGAGTAGGTGCTCAGTGAGTGCCCGTGTTTATTTTTCGACCTTCCTTTCTAATAAATCCTGTTAGTTCTCTCTCTGCTTTAATTCCTCTCCCTTCCCCAGCCATTCAGGTTGTTCCAGGCAGAGATGTGACCCGGATGTTTCTATTGATGTGAGGATTGAATGGATAGCATGATGGTCCGTTCATAATTAAAATAAATCATCATCAATTTATTGCACATCTACTATTATGCTTGAAACATCCTATTAATCATTTTCAATGGGATAATATAAACTCTCTCACCAGGCTGGTTTGCTCTTGTTCCCATTTGCATTTGGTTATTCATCTCCTTCAAATGCTCTCAAGTCACCACTTGGGACCCAGGGACGTAGAGCCTCACCTTCTGCTTTACAATCACCCAGCCAGCCTTAATAGAGAGGAGGGAAAGGACAATTATTTCACTGAATTGGTTCCCAGCAAAAAGGAAATGGAATCTAAAAAGAATAAAGAGCATTTATTTTTTTAAATTTCCATTAAAAACATAAGACAGTAAGAAAATTTAGAAAATAGAGAAAAACTGGAAAAACAAAAAAACCTCTTGCATGAAAGTGTGATGCATTTTCTTCCATCTTTTTCTAGGCATTTCATAGGAGCTCTATTCATACAGTGTGTATAGACTTTTTTTGTTATTTAAAAATGCAATCCATGCACATTCAAAATATACTACATAACAAATGTTAAGTCTTCTGTTTGTCAAATGCCTACCCTAGTACCACGATCCTCTCCAGAGGCAACTGCTATTAATAAGTTGGGTTGTAGCCTTGTCACCTGCCTCCACACTTTTACACACACACACACTCACACGCTACCCCTACGGGGTAGGGGGTTAGACATAAACATCTTATGCAGCTTGTTTTTATTGTCTTAATTGCTTACATTAGATATTTTTTCATGTTGGTATGTATACCTGTCATATTATTTTTTAACAGTTGCCTAATATATTGCATTTTTTACCATTTCAAACAGTGCTACAATTAAGACCTTCCTATATATGTCTTGGTACACATGTTGGAACATTTATAACGTAGCTTCCTAGAGGCAGAATTTCGGGGCCAAAGTGTATGTTATTTTTAATTTTTGATAGGTTCTGCACAAGTATACTCCAAAAAGGCTCTGCCAATTTGATATTTCCATAAGCCGTGTATGAGAGTGGCTGTTTCCCTATATGCTTCCCAAATTAAAGTGAAAAATAGCACTTCATTCTTGTTTTGATTTGTGTCTCCAGTTTTGGTGTAATTGATAATCTTTTTGTGTGTTTATGGTCATTTTTATTTTATTCTCTGAGTTGCTTATTTCCAGTTGTTTTCCATTTTTCTATTGGGATATATGTGTTTTTCTTACTGATTTATAGGTGCTTTTTGCATATTCTGAATATTAACACTATATCTGTCTTCTATGTTGCAAAAATGTTCTATGTCTTTTACCATTGTTTTATTATCCCTCAAAGCAGAAAGTTTACATTTTTTCTTCTAATTTTTTCTGTGACCAAATCAGTTGATCTTTTGCTTGGTTACTCTTGTATTTTGTGTCTTGGCTAGGAATACTTCTTCACTTTAAGATTATAAAAATTGTCTTCTCTATTTCTTCTAGGACTTTCAGAGTTTTATATTTTATAGTTAGCTCTATAATTGTCTGAATTATATTTTCACGCCAGGTGTGAGCTATAGAGCTAACTTTATTTCCAAATGAATTCTGATTTGAAATGGCCCTTTTATCATAAACTAAATCCACATCTATTCTTGAATCTGTGTCCAGACTTTCTCTTCTATTTCATTTATCTATTATTCTATTTCTGTGCTAGAATCACATAATTTTTACCATGGCATTATAGACATTTTTTGTTTTTTAGGAGGAAATGTCATCCCTCATTATTTTTAAACCTAAAAATTATATTGGCAATTCTTGAGCACTTATTTTGCCAGATGAATTTTAGAATAATTTTCTCACATTTTCCCCCAAAGAAATTCCATCGTGTTTTTTATTGGAATTTCAATGAATTTATAGATGAATTTAGACAGGATTGACCTCTTCACAGTATCGTAAGAGGCTTGTTGTGCCTCTTGTTGATTCAGGTCTTTATGTTTTTTAATAAAATGTCATCATTCTCATCAAATAGGCCTAGTAACTTTCCTGTTAATTTCATTCCTGGGTATTTGTATGGTGTTTATTGTTATTGTGAATAGGATCATCTTGCCTTTGCATTTTCTAATTGTTTATTGCTAGTAAATAAGAAAACTATTGATTTTTGTACATTTCTTTTATACCCAACCATTTTCCTGAATTCTCTCATTAGCTCTAACAGTCTTAAAGTTGATTATTTTAGATTGTCTAGGTTAGACAATCATATTGGCTACAAGTAATGTAATTTTGTTTCTTCCTTTCCAATATGTATGCTGCTGCTGCCGCCTTTCTTATTTCTTCTTACATGGCTGGTGTCTCCAAAAGTGTGTTAGAGAAGAGTGATGGTTTTGTCAGCTTCAGAATTTCTGCATAGGAGGGACTTAAAGGAAAGTATAGTGTTTACTAAGATTGCATATTGCAGATCAATAAAAAGAGCGGAATTTCTAAAGCTGTTTTTATTCACACTTGATATAAGGTTGAGAAATCATATATTGTCCATATTAAAGAATTTCACTCTTATTGTTTTTAATCTGGAGTGATTTGGAAGGGACTGATGGAGACTGAAGGGGAAAGTGCCAAAAATTGGAAGCTCAGGCTGCTCTATAGCACTGCCCCTGGACAATGCTATATAAAATTTTGTATCCTGATTATTTTGTGCTTAAAATTATAACATTAGCATTGTCCTTGTTATTATAAACCCTTGGCCCCCAAATATTCCAATAAGTGGGTATATCACAATTTACTCAACTATTCCTCTTTCTGTGGTCATTGAGGTTGTCTCCAAGTTGTTCAGTGTTATAAATATTGCTGTGAAGACCATTTTTTGTGCATAGAGCTTTTTTTTTTTTTCTGAATTTATGATTATTTCTTTAGGAGAGATTCCCAGAATGAATATTTTTTAAGACTCTTGATTCTTATTGCCAAATTGCTTCCTAAAAGCATTCAATCATTTTACACTGCCACCGGCAGTATGCAAACGTCTGAAGAAATGGGGCATTTAAAATTAAAGATTATGAAATATGTCATAAAGGAAAGAGAATGGGCTTTGGAATCAGAGAGATGAGTTTGAATCTTGGTTCCTCTACTGACAAAACTGATCAGGCACCAAAAAAAAAAAGCCCTCTCTGCTCTCTGGCCTTAATTTGCCTATCTGTTAAAGGTGTGGCTAATTTGTTCTGCAGTCATGGTGAAAGCTGAAAGAGAACAAATAGATTGTGGTGTTGGCATAAAGCAGCTATAGATGAATGGGAATCACCTTCATTCCTTCTCTTTATTTGGGCTGTTTTCAGAGGTTTTTATTTTCTAACCAGGTTTGAGAGTCTTTCCCTGCAAAACATGCTGCAATTAGGAATGACTTCTGTCTCTTAGCTGAGACGTGACTGTGAAGGGGATAACCCTTGCCCACTGCTGGCCACTGGCCCCACTGTAAGCTCTGAGGCCTGTTATGTGGAAGTACTTCCCATGGGGCTGCCCACTGTGCCCAGGTCTGTGGATGGGCTACTCCCAGGCCTCATGCACCCTGCAGTCACATCTGCTCTGTGCTGGGGAAGAGGAAAGAGCAGGAAGCCCAGCCTTCCCAGTGAAAACAGGGGCCTGGGGCTTCTGGAGAAGCCAGCAGCTTCTCACCTGATTCTCTAACTGGATGGTGTCCTTCACGGACACTGCACAGAGCAGGGCTGTTTACATCTGCCCACAGCCCTTGGTCGCAAGTCCTGCCAGCTCTGCCTCCTAAATGTCTTTCCAATTTGGCCATTTTTTGCAATATCAGTACCCCAACCTTGTTCAGGTGCTCTCACACTTGAAACACGGACACATCCTCCTACTGGCCTGCAGAATTTCTCCCATCCACCCTTCCTCTATTCTGGCCAGCGTGATCTTTCTAAATCTCCATGTCTGGCCATGCCTTTCCCTGGCTAAAACCCTTCGAAGAGTGGTTCTTGTCACCCAAGGGGTATAGTCCAAGCTCTTAGCTTAGCATTCAGGGCATCCAGGGCACTCCAGGTGGCTGTCACTCCTAAACAGTGCATTCCACATGTGTTCATCATTCAAGAAGCATTTATTAAGTATTCGTGACCAGGGCTGGTATTGGAGCTTCAGTCATGATCTATTGTAGTCTAGCCAGTCTAGAATAAGAATTACATGAGCTAACACATGTTTGCACTCTTTCTAGGCCCTTGGTGAATACGGTGCTAAGCACTGTATATACATATTCTCTCCTAAACGTTTCAACAACTCTTTGAGGCAGGTATTATTTTCATTCCCCTTTTACAGATGAGGAAACTGAGGCTCAGAATATTGATATAACCTGCCCAGCAAGGAAACGGTAGAGCCAAGATGTAAACCCAGGTCCTCTGTCTCCGGAGCCCATACTTTCAACCACGCATCAATCCTGATTTATTTCATATGTTTTGCCTGAGAATACCTGTTAGACTGAACTGGTGATCTTTTACCCTATATGCATATCCTGTAAGAAATTTGTGCATGGAATTCACAATTCTAACTAGAAAAATTTCAAAACTTATCAGGGACTAGCACAATAATTTGGCAACATTTTCTCCTCTTAGTGCTCCAGGGCTGACCTTGAACCCTGGTGCCCACCACCCCAATTCCTGCCTCCTTATGTGTCCCCGCGTCTGTGTTAGTTACGATTTCCCAAGAGGGGCCTCTGCCTTTCTCTCCGGATCTTCCATTGCCAGCACTTATGGGGTGCATGGTTGGGACTCAATAACTGCACTGAATTAAATTGGATCGAATTGAACCAAATTGAATTCAGAAGCAGATATTCTCCAGCAGTGGCTGGGATTTAAGTTCATTGTTGTCCTAATCATCTTGTGGTAGATAACATTGGCTCCTCCATAAGCCAGGCTAAGCAC
This sequence comes from Cabassous unicinctus, assembly GCA_029593785.1. Lineage (NCBI taxonomy): Eukaryota > Metazoa > Chordata > Mammalia > Cingulata > Chlamyphoridae > Cabassous > Cabassous unicinctus. Next base: position 13,510 of record JAQZBX010005824.1, read on the forward strand.
TTAGGTTATTGAGGATAGTATATCTTAAGGGGTTTCAGTTCAGGCAAGGCAGCTTTTTCTGCATAGACCATTGGAAAAGATCTGAGTTGTGCATGTTCTTTGATGTAGTTTTCTGATAGACCTCAGAAGTCAGGCAATCTGGGCTTAAGGATTGTCTGTGCCACTTGTATTGCTGGATGACCTTGGGCAAGTTACTTAACCTCTCTGATCCTTTGGTCCCTCATCTGTCTTTGCCCCATAGAGATTTTTCAAGGATTAAAATGAGAAATAAAATGTAATGTGTTTGGCACAATTCATAATAAGAGCTCAACAGGTATTGACAATAATTGTAATAATTGTTCTTTCTTTTTCTACTATCCATGCTGAATTGGATAGTGAGGTGGATTGTGGGTAGCAACAGGAAGGAAAGAGCAGAGGCAGGTGATCAGAAAGCATGGTCTGCATGGAGCCCGGTCACCCCAGTGGCCCTGGAAGGAGGGGAGTTCCCAGATTCTAAGCCTGGAAAAGTGCATAAAGGATGTGGAAAATGGAGAGGAGGTGAGATTGGAGAAGTAGATGGAGACCAGCTTATTTGTATTTGATTCTGAGAGGAATATGGAGCCAGTGAAAGCTTTAGAGCAGGGGAGTGATATGATCATCTTTGCAGTTTTGAAAGCCTACTCTGTGCCACTGGAGAACAGGTTGGCGGGTTGAGACTTCAGCACAGACACAAGCCACTCCTTGTCACAGTAGCCCAAGGGAGAGATGATGCGGCCTTAGCTAACACAGGGTCGTGGAAGCTGAGTGCCAGGGTGGACTTAGGAGACTGGAAAAACGTAACGGCATTCCCTGGTTAGTGATCCCACAGACGTGGGGGGAGGGCAGGGAAGAGAAGGAGGAATAAAGACAGATCCCAGCTCTTGGTTTGAGTGGCTGGGTGGATGGTGGGAGCACTGCACCAGGAGCAGGCTTGGTGGCATATGAAGTTTCAGATGCCCACGGGACATCCAAGACAGATGAATGTAAGGATCTGAATTTTGGAGAGGGATGTGGGTTGTAAATGGATGTTTGTGAGCCATAGTCATAAAATTGGGTGCAAGGAGAGAGCTTCCAACCAGGAGACAGCAGGAAAGGAAGGTGGAGTGAAAAGGCAAGATGGCATGCAGGGCAAATTAAAGTGTTCCAACTTACTGGGAGCCCCATCTCTGTCAGAAGGTGGAGTCTGGAATTGGTTTCACTGGCATCCAGTGAGCTGGAAAAAGGACTGGGCATTCTATAGTCCACTGTGCCCAACATTTGTGACTATGTGTCTGCTGTACTCGAGGGTGGCCCTCCAGCTCCCCAATTGGCCAGACATGCCCTAAATATCAATCTGCTTGGCTGGCCCATGAGCCCCTGCCCTGCCCGGCTTCTGCCCTTCCTAACGGCTGATCCTCTGCTTCTGGCTATATGAAGAGTATAGAAATATTTTAAGCCCTGACAATGCCTTTCTCCATCCCCTCTCAGTACCACATTACAAATCCTGTAATGAGGTGTGAAGACCTCAATCTGGAAAGTGAGCAAAAGAGTGAGACTCCTGAAAACAGGACTTTACTACTGGCTCAGAGGTGGGTGTCCTCTTTGGGGTATCTCACCCAAGGACCCACTGAGATGCTTTGGAGAATTCCCATATGTGTTAAAGCCTTCCAATTTATTGGTACCACAAATTCTTCTCTGAACCAAACAGAAGTTTCCAGATCCCGCTTTCAAAGAGTGCAACATGATAGATTCAGGATAGGACCCAGAAATCTACATTTTAAATACCTACTCTTGGCCATCTAATGCTATGGGACAGAGATCACCTTTGAAAAATACTGATTTAAAACAAGACAATTGTGAGGGGACCCAACATCTAACAATTGCCCACCATTTGCCATATTACTGATATTTCATTTATTCCTCAATCCTCTCTAGTGAGGTAAATGACATCATCATTTACGGTGCAAGAAGCAATCTGAGACTCAGAGATGCTTAGCAACGTGCTCAAGGGCACACAGCTGGTTACTGGCAGAGTCATAATTGGAACCCCAGGTCTGCCTGACTGCAAAGCCTAAGTAAGACATTTATACACCAACATGGCACCTACTGAGAGGAAAATGACGCGTCCTTTTGGGTACTTAAATGTCCATCATATGAAAGAAGGTTTAGATAATGGACAAAAATAGGATCAGTGGGTAATTGCAGGAGTCAAGCCTTGATTTAGTCCAAAGATCTTTCTAATAGGATACAATTGCTTCCCAGGAGGAGGTAGTGGGTTCCCCACCAGTGGATGTGTTACATAGGTAGGACGATTGAGAGGGCTAAGGACCCTGAATCTTTTATCCTTCGCTGAGTCATTTATTAATTATAAGACTATGGAGAAAGCATGTTGTGGCCCCAGAGAGATGGATATCTCTGATTTCCTCTATGACTGATTGAAGTGTCTGCCTGCTACTGCCCTGTTCAGTGAACCCAGGGCATTAATGGGGACTCCTCCCTGGACCAGATTTCAGAGATGAGCAGGGAGACGAAAAGTTCCTGCTGCTCCAGCCCAAGACCGGGGTTCTACAAAGGATAACAGTCAAGAAAAGGGAGTGCTTTTCATTCCTCTCTGGCCTGTACGCTCTTGAGTGGGAAGAGCTGTGCCCTGGGCAGCGCTGAAGAGAGCCTGAAATCACATGTGTTGCTCATTGAACAGCCTGTCTTTTGAAGCTGCCTCATTGGATCAACCATATTCACAGGAGTCGTTTTCAGTCCTCCAAATGCAATTACCTGTGGCCACCCCACTTCCCGTCTAACCATTAAAGTTCTGCCATAACCCTGTTTGTATCAGCGTCCACATTTGATTCCCAGCTCTCCACTCACAGCTGTTTAATCTTAGACAAGTAATTTAACCTCTTGGAGCCTCATACACTGTTGGTGGGATTGTAAATTGGCACAACCTTTTTGGAAGGTAGTTTGACAGTAGTGATTAAAATGTAAAATGTGAAACCGCTTTTAGGAATTTATCCCAAGGAAACAATGAGAAGTTAGTGTAAAATGAGATGCACAAAGATGTTCATTGCAGTGTCATTCATAATAGTGGGAAAAAGGAAACACTACATGTCCAACTATAATGATTAAACAAACTGTAGTGCATGAGGCTGATAAAACACGTAGCAATTAAAATTTTAATTTCAAAGACAATTCTAAGAAATTGGAAAATATTTAAATGTGATATTAAGTGAAAAAAAAACAAAACTGAATATATGTAGCATGAGCTAATTTTTTACACACATACATAAATATTAATCATAAAAAAGAGAGAAGACAAGAAAAAAGTGTTAACACCCTTATCTCTGAATGGGGTGTTAATACATTGTTTTTCTTTATGTTCTTTTAGATTTTCTAAAAGTTTTGCAATGAGCATATACTACTTTCTGAGTGAAGAAAAAATCAGTAAAAATAAAAATATATTTTGATAGTTCCCTACTGCCAATGGTATGAAGAACAAATTTCTTAGAGGATCTTCCTAATCTAACCCCATCCTAACTCAGTAGTTTCATCTTCTTCCACTTCCCTTCATAAGCAGTTCTCAGCACCATTCTCATGCACTTTGCTTTAGATACCCCAAACTTCTTGCCATCCTATAAACACATCATATCCTCTCATACTGCCATGTGTCTATCCTTCCTGTTTACTTTCTCTGGAATGACCTTCTCCACATTTTTCAAGAGCCAATTCAACTTGTCCTCCACCCCTTCCTTGGTGGTTAATTGCTTCCTGCTCTTTACTCCCACAGAAATTTATATATAGAATAGTTATTTAATTAGTGTCTATTTCCTTCACTTCCCTTTTCTTCAAGATATTATGGGAGACCCAAGGAGAGAAGACTAACTTGTTCTTGGAAAGTCAGGAAAGTACGTCTCAGAGGAGAGGACATTTGACTAGGTCCTTGAAGAATGAATAGGAGTTTGTGAGCTAGACAGAGGACAATAGATATTCCGTACAATTCTGGGATGAGCTTCCAGCTGGCAAGCTCTTGTACATATTTCTGTCATAAGCCTAATCACACTGTGTAGTGAGTTACACGTGGGTATCTGTCTGTCCCTTATCAGATGGTGAGATCATTGAAGGCAGGAAGTATGCCTTGTTTGCCTTGGCATGCTTTGTCACAGTGTCTGGCATATCCTGGCCATCATAAATACATTTTTGTCCCAGAATATGAAGAGCTGAAAGTCACCAATCCAGTAATTCTCTGTTGCCTTCTCTTAGCATGAATGGGGAGAAGATCACACCCTCGTTACCTCATCACTGGTTCCAAGTACAGGGCCCGAGACGCTGAAAATCCTTTATAGTCTGTTGATTTGAACCAAATTGAAGAATTTGCTCACCTGGTAGGCATTAAGAGTATCTTCTGCAACATTTGGACTTTATTCAAGTATAAGAATTCCATCAAAATGAGCTTTGCTTCCCCTTTAAAGAACATGGCCATGGTTTCCGAACGATGCCTTTGAAATAAATCCCACTTGAGTAATGCTTCTATTGGACTCATAAAATCTTTATGGCAATATTTTCTCATCTTGTAGACTATGAGAGTGACTAGAGAGCCAGAACCACTGAGCTAGAAGTATGGAACACAGTATTTTCTCATATATGGGTCACATATTTAATGTAAATATTTTTTAATGTAAATCTGATGCTGACTACACAACATTAGCTCAAAAATCCTAGCTCTGTCCAAAGTGCTGAATCTGGAAGTACGCTCTGATTAAAGAGTAGGTGGTATAGAAATGATGTATCAATTCAGATAAAAGTTTCGAATGTAATACAAGAACTGGTAATAGCTGTACAAGTGATAAGAACACAAATACTGGCAGAAATACACAGAGGAAGAGTTTAGTACAAAAAAAAAAAAAGGAAGAAGAATAGGAGGAAAAGGAGGATAAGGAGGAGAAGAAACAATGAGTTAATAGAACTGAGCTCTCACCCCATTTATACAAAGGACTACTGACATGAGAGTCCATATATTTAACACACATTTCTGTGTGTCTACTATATACTGGGCATTATGCTCTGGCAAAAAATAAAATGAGATAAATCATAATCTTTTGTTTCCGTGAGGTCGCAATCAGTGCTGGCTCAACCACAGACCAGCTGATGACCTTGGAGAAGTTACTTAAAATTTTCTAGCCTCATATTTTCCATTTAAAATTGGGTATAGTAGAATCTCACAAGATTATTGTGAGGATTAAATAAAGTAATGCTTACAAAGTACTTGACAGAGCTTAACATATTGCAAGCTCTCAATGAATATTGCATGTTAGTAGGTGGTGTGCACTGTGTGAAGTTCTTTATATCCATCATCTCATTTATTCTCTCATTTATTCAACACCAGTCACGTGGGGTAGGTTTTAATGTCCCCATTTTACAGGTGAGGAAATTGAGGTTCAGAAGAATGAAAATTGAATACTTTGCCCAAGTTCACACAGCTAGCTAGTGGTATGGACATTCAAAGCAAGCAAGGTCTATATTGCTCTAAAGCTGGTGCTCAAACTTATGGTGATGTTGGTTAGAACAGGGGCTAGTGACAGACTTATCCAGATCACCAATCCAAGGAAGTAAAGGCAAATTCTAACTTATCTGGCCTAGCATTTTTGAGAGGGCAAATTCTAAGGGAATGCGGTAGACACATGACTTGTGGGCTTGTGTGAATTTTAGATCAGGGACACTGGTGAGTTGATAGAGAGGGGAAGATAAATCCAACTCATAAAAATAAGGCCAAACCCCAGTCAACCAGAAAGGTTCACCAGGCTCCCAGCCCACAAGAGGGCAGGAGTGGAGACCAGAGATGGCAGCAGATCAGTCAGGCAGATGGGCCACACTTAAGGGGGTGGTTAGCTACGAATGCCACAGGGGCCCAAAGGGCTATATCCCTCCAGGCACATGGCACCGTGGATGTCGAGGCAGCAGACTATTACCAGAATCTACTCACAAGAGGAGGGGGCTCGTGATGAATTGCCTGCTGGCAACTCATTGGCACTGGGACAGGGCAGGTTTGAACCTGAATGTGTGACTGAGCAAGGGCTGGACAAAAGCTGGCATCATAGAAATCACAGTCTCACACACTCCGTATGGAACCTCCAGCTGAGAGAAATCTGTGATTGTGCTGGTCTGTGTCCATGGAGTCCAAGACAACAGGGATTCTGAATTAGTGACAACATACTCCTTCCTTGGTGGTAAGAGTGTGCGCTTTCTTTTAGCCCAGGAGTTTCTGATTCAGTCCTGCAGACTTCACATAAATATTCTCTTTGCTTTGCGCCTTGTAGGAAGCACAAGGTCACAGAGCACAACAATGTCCCCCTTCTCCCTAAGGCTGCCTAATAAACAATGGGGCTATTTGGACTCCCTTTAATGAAATCAGAAAGGTCACATCACAACAGTGTCTTTGGGGCTTGCTTTCCCATTTGTGAAAATTCTGAGCTGTCCTGGGGCCTCTTTAAGGCGCCCTTCCAGCTCTGACCTTCCATGGGTGTCTTTCAAACGTGGCACACTGGAAGCCTGATGGGCCATCAGACAGGTAAACGGATCAATGAAGACTGTTCATCGAATTGTACTCCCAGGGCCTCAGTGTCTGCTGCCTTCAGCCCCTGTTGCAGCTGTCAGATCAATGTGGGGAGCAGATGGTTGTGATGTGTCATAACAAGGGCTTCTTACAGAAACTCAGCTGAGTCCTTCTCCTTCAAGCTGGGAAGGTCAGTGGCATTTGTGCCCTATACCTCGCCAGCTCTGGGAAACCCATGTTGGCTTCTGATAAAGGTCAGCAAGGGTCTCTGGAATGGACCACATACTGGTCTCCCACTAGACTGTAGTGCTGCCTGTCCCAATTAGAGGGGAAGTGTGGTTGCTCCCATTGCATGTACATGGAGCTCATGGGGTGCCAGCCTTGTCTTCCACTGTGACTTAAGAGAAGCCACGTGGAGGGAAAGCAAAGCAGGAGCTCAGGTCATTTCCCATGCCTCACCTTCAGACACTTCTGGCCCAGGGCTCATGGGATGGCTCCTGCCTTAGGAATCCAGAAGATTTGTTGGATGGATACATTGGACAGAAATGGTGGAGAACAACTTTCTCAGTCACTGTGTGGTCTATTTTCCTTCTCCTGTCTGCTTGTTAATCACTACACGTGGTCCCTGATGATCACTCCCAGCCCCTGAGTCTGCCTGATCTTCTAACTCTAGGGATCTGTTATGGGTTGAATTGTCTCCCCCCAAAAGGAATGTTTAAATTCTAACCCCCAGTTCCATGAAGATGATCCTATTTGGAAATGGGATCTTTGAAGATGTGATTCCTACTAGCCAAGGATTGCCGGCAAACCAGGGAAGCTAGGAAGAGGCAAGAAAGGATTCTCCCATACAGGTTTCAGAGGGAGCACAGCCCTGCCAACACCTTGATTTCAGACTTCAGGACTCCATGACTGTGAAACAATAAATTTCTGCTGTTTTGCCACCCAGTTTGTGGTACTTTGTTGTGGCAGCCCTAGGAAACATTTAAGATAGGATCCAAGTGACTGACTCCAGGTTTCCAAATCTCTTAATTTAAATTGTCAAGAAACGGACTCTGATTGGCTCAGCTCATCAGTCAAATGCCCACTCCTGTGCAGTCAGCTGAAGCTAGGAAGGGACAAGCTCAGGGTTATGAGCAGAGCTGCAGGAGCCCCTGCTGAAGGAGGGAGAGGGAGCAGCGCAGTCCTGAGAAAAAGGCAAGGGCTGGGCAAGCACCCCAAGGCATTTCGTCTTCATTTGTTTCACTAACTCGCTTCTCTTTGGTCTCCTTCTGGAGGTAATGGAGAAAACCATGCTTTTCATCCACATCCTTGAGCTAAACCCAATAACACAGACGAAGGGCCTGGCACTCTGAAGAGGACTTGAGAGCAATTTCATTGTGTCCTTGCCACTATCATGTTGTCTCTCTGACTTTCATAGTCTGCAAAAGAGAGCTCTGTAAATACCAGTGATTACAGTGATTTTTATGAATCCTCTTAAGCAGCAAAATTTCCCAAATCCTCAGAGTTTTAATGCCTTGGGATTTAGAGATATAATTAAGAGCAGATGAGCCTCAAAAAGGCTGATATCAGGCAATTATCTTGGGTTGCATCAAAGAGCAGAGAGAATTGTGATGTGAGTTTCAGGCCTTCATCTCCCAGTGGTGGTGGAACCAGGACTAGAAGATTTCCATGGTGTGAAGGACCTTGGTTACTTGAGTCGCTGGGCCCAGGGGTTCCTGCCCGCCCCCCCTCTCCCAGAACTCATGACACCACATGACACCACCTATAAATCCAGTCAACAGGCCAGGAATAGACAATGCTGAGTCAGGCTTGGACCGTGGCACTATGACCACTCTCATAGCTTTCTGCTGCTACAGGATTCAGACACCAGCCACGTCTGGCCCATTTCTTCTTGGGCAGCCATTTGCCTTCTGTCCACACAACAATCTTGCCAAAAGAGGGCTTATGCTGCAGTGATGGGTCACTCCCCACTCTCCCATTGAGTTTTTGCTCATTTCCCAATGTTTTCCTCTGACTTCTGTACTTAAAGGCAGGGAAAAACTGAAAAGGCAATACTATGTATGATTTGATCTATCGACCATGGCGACCTGACTCTATATTATCTGTCATGCCAAGAATGCTTTGACCTTCTAAAAGGAAATGGGTGCTTTCCAGACCAGAGCCAAGCTAAGCAGCTTAGATCCATCCACGAGCAAATGTCTAGTGCCTAGGGAGCTCCAGGGCACTAAATCACAGTCAAGACATGACTAGAGCCTTGAAGCTCATGGTCTAGAGTACTGGGGAAGAAAGAAAGAGAGGCAGTGATCCCACAGCTACTGTGAGAGGCAGTATAGTGAGGGTGCTGGAACCAGAATGCCTAAGCTTGAATCCTGGTTCTTCTACTTGATAGTTATGTGACCTCAGAAAAGCTGCTTCACCTTTTTGTGCCTCCATGTTCTAACCTGCAAATCAGGAATTAAAATAGGAGCTGCGTCATGGGGTTGCTGTGAGCATCTGATGAGCTAGTGCATGTGCCTGATAAACAAGTGCTCAGAATGATATCTATTGTTCCCAGGTGTTGCTTGGGAACTTTGTACTAAGTTTTATCATTTTATTCTCATAATACCTGCAAGAATAAGATTTTGGTATTCCCATTATGCAGAAGAAGAAATCGATTCTTTGGTGTTAAATACGTGGCCCATGGCCATGAAGAAGTGAGTAGCAGGGACAGATTTCTCAGGTAGATATATCTGACTCCAAACCTTTGTTCCTTCTGTCTTCCCACCCTGACCAGTCCTCTTCATGGATACATCCTAGCTTCCCAGAATCGCATGCCCTCCCCTCCTGTCCCTCTGCTGAGTCTCTCACCTCCCACCCTACTTTCAATGACCCTGGAATCACAATACCATTTCCTAGCTGTGGCTGCGTGGGCAAGTTACTTGATCTCTCTGAGCCTTGATTTTGTTATCTGTAAAATGGGCACAATATTGGAGGCTGCTGAGAAAGAGAACAGCACTGGACCACTGCCCCCGACCACTGGAAATGGCCCTGGCACCACGTTAGGCCTGGATGTTTCTAGATGCTGGCCTGATACCCATACCTAGGCCTTGGTGTTCTCCTGGTGAACTTCCACATCAGACAAGGCCACTCTGTAGCCATGATGGATTAAGACAAACACATGACCACTTCATAATCATGCCTTAAGTCAGACGAAAACACGAGCATTAGCCAAAATACAAAAATGGCCAAATGTCCCCCTTTCTCCACATCTTTGCTAATATGAGTGACTGCTGCTTCCTAACCAATTACAACTCCAGTCTTGCTTCACCCTTCCCACCTACTAGGTAAAATTAAGTGCCTCATCATAAATTCCATCTACTTCCTGACTGCATCCGATCCAGAGCAAAGCCCCATTGCCTTGAATCTTCCCCCAAACCACCCGATACAAGCCCAGATCCTACCATAAGTTCTTCCAGAGACCCCCCCACACTCCCATTCTCCCTGGCTGCCATGAGTCAATCAATGCATCTTGTTCAACTACAGGTGGATCCCTAGTGGTCTTTGGCTGCAGGCATAGATCATGCCTTCTACAATTAAATGTGATGATGCCTGGGAAGCACTTAGAAATAGGGCTTGGTATATAGTAATGCCCAATAAGTCTTAGTTACTGGCATTAAATTTACTACAAATATATATATATATATTCTCCCCCTTTGGACAGAGCTGACGAGCACCCACTCCCTCTCATTAGCCAGCCTCCTCCTTTTCTGATGCCCGTGCAGACACCCCATTACATTTGCCCCGAGCACAGCAGCATTCCCCTACTGCGTTTCACATACCTTCACCCATACCCCAGACCACAAGCTTATGGAGACCCTTTCTACCCATGACATTTGGGGCAGCCGCCCTGCCCTGTCTTTGGGGCCTCCCATAGTAGGTATTGAGACAGCTTTGCAGAATCACCACGGCACGGTGGGGTGGGAGGGAGGCCATGGTGGAGTGAAGACTGGGCTTCTGCAACCCCCTTTCCACTTCCCAGCAGAGAAGACACTCTGCAAATGGAAGTTCCCTCACCCACTTGCCAGGGCTACAGGGGCTAGAGGAGCTCAGCCAGAATCTTCAGCAAAAACTAACTCGCAGCTGCGTTGGTGAGGGGCAGCCCCAGGGACCGCAGAGTTCTTCCACGCCGTGGCTGCTAATTGCAGATAATGCATTAAAAATACAGAGCCACATCTGTTCGTTTCAACATTGGTATCGAAGAATTTACGTGGTTTGTAATGACAGGGTGTGAGGGAAGGAAAGCGCTTAGTCTTCCGCTGGCCAGAGCACAGCTGCGAGCTGATAGCTGGAGGTGTGGTTTCGGGTGCCCATCAAATTCTCTGGGTGTCAGCCAAGCCCTTCCTCAGAGGCTCCAAGGGCTAGATCCAGGTAGTTCTCTGTAAACACTGAACGATTAAACCAGCCAAGCACAGAGAGGCCCAGGAGGCCTTCTGGCCCAACTCTGCCCATTTCAGAGTTCCTGAGAGCATGGAAGTCACCTACTGCCAGGCACCCAGAGAGGGGCAGGCACCTGCCTCTCATACATTCAATTGTTCAAGTACTTGAGGAAAGAATGTGTAGCAGGACCTTAGGGTGGGTGTATTGCTGCAGAACAAATTACCCCTAAATTTAGTGGCTTGGAACATTTCTCTCGCATGTCCTGTGTGTTAGAAATCTGGGGGTGGCTTAGCTGGGTTCTCTGGCTTAGGGTTTCTCGCTAGGCTGCCATCAAAGTGCCCGCTGGGACTGCAGTCATCTCAGAGCTCAACAGGGTGGGGGGCAGGAGTCACATCTGAGCTCATTCGCAAGGTTCTTTGCAGGATTCGGCTCCTCAGTACTGTTGGCTGGAGAGGATCCTCAGTGCCTTGCCATGGGACAGTTTTCAACATGACGGCGTAGCGAGAAGAGCCAGAAAGAGAGAGAATAAGAAGCCAGTCTTTTATAACCTAATTTCAGAACCGACAGCCCATCAATCTTGCTGTATTATATTAGCAGCCAATTACTAGGTCTGGCTCACACACACAGGGAGGGGATTTCACAAGGGCTTGAACGCCAGGAGACACAGACCATCGAGAGCCAGTTCAGAAGCTGCCCACCACACTCTGCCCTCTGGCCCCGGTGATTCATGTTCTTTCCACCAGCGAGATACGTTCACCCCCCCCCCCAAGGTCCACAAGTCCCATCCCATGGCAGTGTCAGCCCAAGGTCCAGAATCTCACCATCTAAATCAGGTCCAGGTATTAGATGAGGCTCTTGAGTGTAGTTACTTAAGCATGGGTTCTAGAGGGCTGTTATTCTAGATCTGCAGACCTAGGAAATTAAAGAGATGTTACCTGCCCGCCCCCATACCCCCAAAATTCAATAGTGTAATAAGCATAGGGTAATGGCTAGAGACATCCCTACTCAAAAAGAGAGGAAATGTGAGACACAAAGGAGTCATTGTCCCATAACAATTCTGAAACCCAGCCAGGAAACTATTAAATGTTTCTTAACGAGCTTTCAAAGCCTGGGAATAATTCTCTATGACTCTTAGCTCCACCTTTTTCACTCTTGATCCTCCCTCGGAATTGTTCTTCCTTGTTCACGAAAGAAAGCACGGGTTTGCAGCTGACTTGTTTTCTCAGCTTGCTTCCTGCTGAGAATATCCATTGTTCGAAGGCCTCTTTATTTTGTACTACCCCTCTTCCTTTCAGTCGGAGTTGGCAGCGTTTTTGCTGATAACCATTTTCTCAAAAACTTTTTGGGTCTTCTTTGAATCTTAGCTGCAATCGATTTCACAAAAGCCACAGCCACACATTCTTTGACATAAGGCCTCCTCTATCTTGCACTCCTGGTAAAATGGCCAAGGGACACCACCCTCTTGCTCCCAGGAGCCCTGTTATTTAATTTAGAGGATCTGTGAGGCCCGACCTCATTCTTTAGGGCACCCCTTTGTGTGACCGAATTTAATACTACGATCCTTTGATCTTTCCAAGTACTTAACAAAGTCACACCTTCTGCTTTATCTCTAGGCTACCTTTCCTTGACATTGTTCAAAAGCTATTTCACTTTAGAATCTTTTGCTGTCTTGAGAGGCTGAGAGTTTGCAAAACTATCAAGTCCTGTCTCCTTTATGTTTTAACATTATTCCCTCAATTTAGCTCTCTCTTCTCACATTTTGCCATAAGTCTCAAGAAGAAACCAAACAGTACCTTCAACACTTTGCTTGGACATCGTCTTAGCTAGGTCACCAAGTTCATTAGGCACGTGTTCCACTTTCCACGTAACTGCAGGTGACAGTGTCACTAAGCTTTCTGCCACTGCATTGCAAGGAAGCCCCCTTCAGTTTCCAATAGCATGTTGCTCACTTCCTTCTGAGTCCTTGCTGGAAGCATAATCAAAGTCCAGATTTATACTAAACTAATGGTCTTTGCAAAGCAATTTAATTTTTCTCTAACCAGCCCCTCAAAATACTTCCAGTTTCTGCCCACTACCCAGTTCCAAAGCCATCCCACTTTTTAGGTATCTGTCATGGCAACACCCTTCTTGATACCAAAATCTGTATTCATTACCTATTTCTGTTTGTAACACTTTGCGCCAAAACTTAGTGGCGTAAAACAATGCCTATTGCCTTACGGTTTCTGAGGGTCAGGAATCAGGTACAGCTTCACAAGGCTGCAGTCAAGGTGTCCTCTGGGGCTGTGGTCACCTCGAGGCTCAGCTGGGAAAGGGTCTGCTTCCAGGCTTACTCACCAGGTTGTTGGCAGGACCATGTCCTCAAGGGCTGTTGGACTGAGGGGCCTCAGTTCCTGGCTGGGTGTTGGCCAGAGGCCACCCTCAGTTCCTTGCCACATGGCCCTCTCCGTAGGACAGCTTTCAACTTGTCAGTTTGCTTCAAGCAAGCAAAGAGAGCAGAGGGAAGGATGGAGAGAAAAGAGATAGAGGTCAGTTTTTTATAGCCTAATTTCAGAAGTGACATCCATCACTTTTGCCATATTCGATTTGTTAGCAGCAAGTCACCAGTACTAGGGCTGCATAATAAAGTACCACATACTGGGTGACTTAAAACAACAGAAATGTATTCTCTCACTTCTGGAGGCCTGGAAGTCCGAAATCCAGCTGTCAGCAGGGCTACGCTCCCTCTGAAGGCTCTAAGAGAGGACCCTCCATGGCTTCCTCCTGGCTTCTGGTGGTTGCCAGCAATCCTTGTGACAGCAGAACTCCAATCTCTGCCGCCATCTTCCCATAGTCATCTTCCCTCTGTGTCAATGTGTCTGTCTCTTCTGCTCATCTCATGACACCAGTCCTATAGGATTAGAGCCCACCCCAATTCTGTATGACCTCATTTTAACTTGACTTCATCTGCAAAGACTCTACTTCCAAATAAGTCCACATTCACAGGTCCTGGGGGTGAGGACTTGACCATATCTTTTAGGGGACACAATTTGACCCAGAGCAGTGGGGATGACTGGGAGTGGCTTCAGAAGCTGCCTCACACAGTGAGTTGGGGGGCAATACTGCTGGTGGGTGGGCCACGATCTGATCTTGGGAAATGAGTAACCACTGAAACATTGCACTGTTGAAAGGCAAGAGTCTTAGACACCTCAGACAGCCACGGCAAAGAAAGGAGTGGGAAGGGAGCAAGGGGTAGGGAGAGCAGTTATAAGGAAACGTTAGGAGATGGCCACACAAGAATGGTCAGTGGCCCTGGCAGTCCAGCCGGAGCCCAGGGCCTGCCTGAGGGTCACATGCCCCTTTGGAATTTTGTCCAAACTGTGTCTCTTGCTTGAAACTGCCTTCTTGCATGTTGCGCTCTCCTTCTTTACGCCATCCGTTAGAGACCAGGGCAGGCACCCCTCTTTGTGAGTCACTTCTTATGCTCCAGACTTTATTTACACCCATGTACAGGGTGGGTATTGTTTGTGGGAGTGTGACTGAGTGACATAGGGGTGCCAGTGCCTTTGTGACCTCACCCCGAGGCCCTCACCCTGTTCTAGGACCCGACCCCCAATTTTAAAGGCCCAGAAACCAGACCTGTTTACCCAAAAAACAATTGATGCTTTAGTAAAGGCTGAAGCTATCTAGAAGGTCCCAGCATGGCTGTGCAGCTCTAATGCTAATCGATTGCTTTGTAATTGGGACCAGCTTCTCTGTTGGGATTTGAGGGAAACCCAATAAATAGATATACTTAGTTCAGAATCATTTGGCAGATGCAGGAGAAAGGCAGAGGAGGCTCAGCCTGACACCTTTATCACTGATGAACTGATTGGAGAGCAGGCCTGGGGGATGGGGGGCTTGACTCCCAAATGTGCCAATCAGGTATGAAGGAGGGGCTGAAAGAGGGAGAAGAATGCCTCTGTGGTCCTAGAACCTGCAGCAACAGTATCACCCGGGAACTTGCTAGAAATGCATATTCTGGATTCCACATGCAGAAACAGTGACTCAGAAACCCTGGGGTGGGGCCCAGCAATCTGTTTTAATAAGCTCTGTAGGTGATTCAAATACCTACTAACATCTGAGAACCAGGGGTCTAGTAGAAGTTTTTCCACATGGAATACATGACCTAGGAAGAAACATTCCCCTGGAACATTCTGTCATCAAGGTATACCCTTCCTCCCATCACCTGGGAAAATGAACCCCAGTTTCTGCCTTTGTTTCATATCATACAGCTGCTCCAAGGAAGACCAAGAGGAGACTCCCCTCCAAAAGGGAAAATGCCATGGGTTTGGGGTTTCCTAGACTTGGCTCTTCCTCTGGCTCATCTCCTTGTTCACACTTGATAGTCTCTGAAGGTTATTCAATAACTCAAAGTTAAGGATAAAAGTAGATGGCTCTCCCCTCCTGCAAACCCTCCATGGCTCCCCATTGCTCTTAGATTTCATAATAAACTTGCCAAGGCCTGCAAGCCTCTATGCCTTGCCCTTGCCCACCACTCCTGCTGCATCTCACCCTCTGCCCTCCCATCCCACTACTCACACACCTTCAGTGACTCTGCCTCCTTTCTGTCCTTCTAAGACACCAACCTACTCTTGCCTCAGGGCCTTTGCACTTTGTTGACCTGCTGCATGACAAACTCTACTTTCAGTCCATGGCTTGCCTGGCTCCTTCTTGTCTTTTAAGTCTAAGCCCAAATGTCATCTCCACATCTCCTTCTCTGATCACCCCATTATAGTGCCTCCCCTTCCACCTGCCATTGTTTATCTCATTATCCTGATTTGTTTCCTTCAGAGCATCTGACACTATCAGAAACCGATCTGGTGTGTTTGCTGGTTGACTTATTTATTGTCTGTCTCTCTGTTCCTGGAATGGAAGAGATCAGGGACCTTGCTATAGCCCTAGCACCAGAACAGTTTCTGGTATAGTGTAGAAATAATATTTGCATAGATGTTTGTTGATGCAGGAATAAATAAATTAATGTCTGGACACTGGAAAAGGCTCTAGTTGAGAAGAGGTCAGAGTGGAAAAATTCAGTCATCAGCAAGACAACGATGGGCCTCTTCCCAGGGCAGGGGCACCTGAGCCAGGCCGAGTGGGCCTGGAATGCTGGCACTGTGCCCAATGTTCTGCCTGCTTTTCCTCTCCCCCATTGTTCAGGCTCGGTTCCAGGCTCCCCCCACTTCCTCTCCTCTTTCCCTCCCCCCCTTCACTGTCATTGCATTGCAGTCATTAGAAGCCAGCAGATTCACACCTTCCTGTTGTCTTTTCCATAAAGGAATGTTAATGATGTGAGTTTTCAGCAGGGGTGGCTGCAAACTGTTGTCAAAACTCTGCCTTGGCCACCCACATTCATGTAATTAATCACACAGGAAACCAGAAAGGGGTGGCATAAGGCCCGTGGTCCCGGCTGTGTGGGGGCCCCTTTCCACGAGAGAAGTGTGATACTACGACACAGCCAGAGCCCACGCCCTGCCTGTACTTCAGGGGTATGGATTTGTGGCAGTTTGAGATTATTTATGAATTCCAAAAAAAATGGTATTATGTTTGTAAACGGGCCTGCTCCTCTGAGCATGGTCCCCTTTGAGTGTATTAAATTCAAAGGTTTTCCCTGGGATGGGAGAGAGCCTGCAGCTGCAGGCGGGATAATCCCATCCACCGTATCCATGGGATTTTGGGATATAAGCCCACTCTCACTTGGAGGTGGAGTGGACATCACCAACCCAGTCCCCTCAGGATTGGGGGAAGAGCTATGGACTAGAGTGGACTTAATGGTATTCTGTTGTAGACATATTGTGATTCAAGCAATGGAAGAAATTATAACAATGAGGTGGAGCCAGTGGCCACTAGACGTTTTCGGGGCAGGGAGGGGAAGGGCAGTTGTACTACAGGGGCTTTTTCAGGACTTGGAGGTTGTCCTGAGTGACATTGCGGCAACGGATATAGGCCATTTTGCATCAGCATATACCATGCAGAACTGTGTGGGAGAGAGTGTGGTCTATGATGTGAACTGTGGTCTATGCTTAGTGGCAAAGCCCCAGGATGTGTATATCCATTGCAGGTGATGTGCCACACTAATGAAAGATGTTTATGTGGGATATTATGGGAGGTGTGGGAGGTGGGGAACATGGGAATCCCTGTAATTTCTGTGCAATATTTAGGTAATCTAAGCACCTTTTAAAATATACATATATTAAAAAATAACATTTATGTAAGCAAATGCACATATATGCATATATATTTATATATCATTTTACAAATATTGGTTTGTATTGTGAAAAATTTGATTTTTACCCACAATAAAATAATAATAAATATATTAAATAAATAAATAAATAAAAATTCAAAGGTTTTACGTTTGCTTGATTAAATCAAGATTAGGGCGTTGATTTGACCGTGTCATTAGGGTGACTCAGAGTTGAGACCCCGCCCCCTTAGTGGGCTATATAGCTGGACACTCAAGGAGACAGAAGCAGATGCATGAGAAAAGAGAGCTCCATAGACACAGAAGAGGACTTTGATCCTGCGGCCCCTGGGAGAGAGAAGCCACTTGCCTGATAGTTTGCAGTCGAAGAGAACAGAGCAGCTGAGCAGCTAAGGAAGGAGAGACCAGGCCCGCCATCTTGCTTCAACATGAGGCATCTGACTTTGGGTGAGAAATCAATCTTGAGTTGAACTCTTTAGGGCCTTGTAACTGTAAGCTTTTACCCCAAATAAATGCCCTTTATAAAAACCAACAGATTTCTGGTACTTTGCATCAGCACCCCTTTGGCTGACGAATACAGGACTATATAAAGATGTGAACACCGAGAAGCAGAGGTCACGGGGTCCAGCTTAGGTCTCTCCACCACACTGGGTGTCAAGGACTGTGTCAAATACTTTTGCATGTGTTACCACGTTGAATCCCTAGAACAAGCCTGTAAGATAGGTCTTATCCCCATTGCAAGATGAGAAGCCCGAGGTTCAGAAGAGTGAGGAACTTGCCAATGTTAGGTTTGGGACCACCAATACCATATCATCAAGTCAACTTATGCAAGCCTAGAGGCTGAACGGTCAGCATCCTTACAGTGAGAAGTAAGCTCTGAGGGAGGCAGCAGGAAGAGGTGTAGAGGCAGGGAAAGGGGATACCAAGAGAAGGTTAGATCTCCCCATGAGACATACCAGGAAGAAAGCATGGGTGTGGATGGCATTTTGAAAAAAAAGAAAACTGAGAGCTCTTCTATCTGATGATATCTGTTTTCTCAATGAAGGAGAAAATGAGGACATCTCCTGAAAGGCTGGGGGATGGGCTGGAAGGGAAACAGAGCCAAGTGGGAACTGCAGCTGTGGGATATAGGGAACAGGAATTTGTCCAGCGAGTGTAAGATTGTCAAGGAGGATAAGGCTGCTTCCTCCGTGAAGGCTTCTGCAGTCGGCTTGGTAGGTGGAACCCACTCCTTCCCCCAGCACCTTATGAATTCTTCACTTTCATCATAATGCCTTATAGTGCTGACTTATTTCCCAGTCTGTCCTTCCAGGGCAGGAACCTAGGGCCTGGCACGTGGGAGCCCCCCATAAAGGGCTGGTGAATTATGTAATGGGGAAGGGTGGGAGACTGGGTGATCAGACTCGTGGATTATGGAGGGCCTTGAAACACAGGCAGAGGGATTTCCACTTAATACTGTGGGAAAGTGGGAACCCTGTGCAATGTTAGAGTGGGGACACAAAAAGCCCTAGTTTGGGAAGGCTCTTGTGTGTCTTAGGCAAGAAGAATTGGTGGCTGAAGAGCGTGATGCTGGCAGGGGTACCAGAGAGACCAAGTTAGAGAAGTGGTGTGGTCAGGTGGTCAAGGGCACAAACAGAAACAAGTTCTGGGGCTCTACCATCATCCCTTCCCAATTGCCTGCCATGTAACAATCTCTGCATCCCTGGAAGATCCATCATGATTCTTCTGTTCCAGACTTTCTCTCTTGCTGCCACTGAGGGTATGCAGACATGGAAAAATGTCCAACCTCCAAAGGATGGCTTAAGAGGCCAGGCCATCTACAAGGAGAATGGGTATGTCTAGGAAAGCACATTCATACTGTGTCCCATTATTTGATTTTGTAGACCAGTGAGGGTTTGAAAACCATTATACTTACAACTCTTTACAACTTTAAGAGTTATACAGAATGGATATCCTCAGTAGGACCTTAAACCTCACTCTAAAATTGGGTAGAACCCAGAATGGGCTGCAGATCAAGGGTAAGGTGAGAGTTAGGCATCATGTGGTTGACAAACTGTCCGCAGCCTGGAATCAAATGTTTGCCACACTCACTCATCTCAGAAGGATCACCAGTAGTTGTTCTGTGTGAAACATCTGAACATTTGCTAAAAGCTCACCTGTATCCTGGTCTGCATCTCAAAGGGTCTAAAAGTTTCCACTTGAAAATCTATTGGATGGAACCTTCTATTTTGTAAGCGAACTTGATTTGATTTGATACATATATTAGACATGGTGGGGCAGCAGGGAGGGAAGATATAGGGGCTGCAATATAGTGTCAGCTCTGAACTGAAGATTTGTCACTGTTAATTCTTCAATGACATGCACAGCAGTTCCTGAAGTGATATATATATATATATATATATATATATACATTATAATATTATAAAACTTTGTTATAATAATTACTGGGGAGCCAGATTGCTACACCATAAAAATAACAATAGGTAACATGCAATGGATTTTTATTAATATTTATACTTTATGCTATACTAAGTAATTTACATGTTCTCACAGTAATCGAAAAAGTGAATATGACCCCATCTTCCTGATGAAGAGGTTAACCTCAAGGTCACTCAATGTTTAAATGGCAAAGTTGGGATTCAAACCAAGATCTCTCTGAATCCAGACCTTGGATTTCTAAATCACTCTATTACCTCTCATTCCCTTAAAGGCACACCCAGTTTTTAAAAAAAACTTTTCAAAAATATCTATTTTTACTTTTAAAAAGTAAAACTTCAAACAGTGCAGTGGAGTAGAAAATACAAGTCTTTATGATGGAATAGGGGTTAGAGGTGGAATTAGGGAAGTCTGTTGCACACATAACCTGATAACAAAAAAGCAATTTTGCAATTTAACCCAGACTTTTTGATGTGAAGATGTCAAAAGAGCTGTTTCCATATGTTCCATTTCAATCTCTATTGATTGGTATGAAACAATGTCCACAGTAATTGTTGCCTGGAAAGATCCTGTTATAGTACAAATACTTACAGCAAATCCCATTTGTGTCAAATTTCTTATCAGTATGAAGTGGCAGGAAACCTAACTCAAACCATTTTAGGCAAAAATTGAAATGTGTTGGCTCATCTTCCATCAAAAGTCCAGGAGGATGCTCCAGTGCCAATGGGAAAACATCATGGCTCCATTCTCAGGCTCTATAGGATGGCAAAGTTGCTGCCCACAGTCCCCAATTGGACCTGCTTGGGTCACAAGCCCATCCCTGAAGCCATCCCTGTGGCCAGGGGATTCTGTCCTCTGACTGAACAGGCTTTGGTTGCAAAAGGGAATCGGGGTGCTGTGACCAAGGGGAAGAGGAGTGGGTGCCAGGTGGTCATAAAGACAACGATGACCTCTCAATTATGTGTGCTATGTTTTTATCAGTAGAAAAATGACTAAGTGGATGCTCAACAAAATGTTCACGGTTTTCTCCAGGTTATGGGACCTGGGATGATTTTTACCTAGGCTCCAAGCCTGGTGCTTCTCCAGCCAGTCACGGAAGCCTAAAGGTTCAACCTGACTAGGGTAGGGAACGCCACTGGAGTCCCATCCCAACCCACTAATGGCTTCTAGGTCTTGCTGGAGGCCTGGGATTACTGGAGAAATCTCAGAACGCCTCAGGCCCACCTAAACTCTACCTTCCCATCCTCTGCTGTCTTGGCCCCCCGTAAGACTGAGTTCCAGCCTGAGCGCCTTCGCTGTCATCTTTCTCTGCTGGGGCCCAAATTGGGAGGCTGATCTGAACGCAAGCCTGTCTGGCCCTGGTATCCTGCCCAGTCCCTGCCACCCTTTCTTACCAGAGCTGGACCCAGTGTCTCAGGACCCGACCCCGAGTTGGATCCCCCAACCTAGATAACCACTCAGGTCCAGAATTCTACCTTCATGACTTCTAGCTTCTCTACGCCTGGAGACTCTCACTCCACTTGCCCTAACGCATTCCTTTGAACATGCTGCCACCTCTCTCAAAGCTAACCCTTCCCCAGGGTCAATTCCCAGCTCCAGTCTCTTCTACCATGCTACTCACATCCCAAAAGCAGCAGCAAGGGCTGCTCAAAACCACACAGGAGACCAGGGATACAGGCAGTACAGTTGAATGACATTTTATTTTTTCAAATTGGATCCATTGGCTTTGCCCGACTCAGTTTTCCCCCTGCGATGGTTCCTAGGCGACACTTGGAAGTTCCTCCTGGAGATGCGCTGTTCACGGTAGGCTGCGAGTTCCTCTTGGTACTTAGCTCTCAGGAAAGCCGCCCTCTCCTCATAGGGCTGCTTTTCCATGTCTGGCGTGGCAGACCACAGCTTCCCCGAGGCCTTTGCCACCTCCACCACCGACCAGTTTGGGTTGTCCCTCTTCAGCTGAGAGTAATGGTCATGGCAGAAGAGTATGAAGGATGACGGAGGCCGCCTGGGTGCCTGGGGGTCCCGCTTTCTCCTCCTCTTCCTCTCGCCGACGTAGTTCATCATCTCTTCCTGATAGCGGGCTTTGTCGAGCTTGGCCAGAGCTTCATATTTGGCCTTTTCATGCTTTGAGATGGACTTCCATTTTTCCGAACACTTTCTAGAGAACTCTTTAAAGCCAATATAGGAATTTGGCTGCTGCTCCTTGAATTTGCTTCTGTAATTCAGCAAAAAGTGGATGTAAGAAGAGACATTTGCCTTGGGCTTTAGCTGGATTTCTTTTACCATGTTCATAAAATCATTTTTTTTTTCTGTATTTAGTAAGTTGGACAGCAGAGACTTCTGTCCCGACACTCCAGGAGCAATCTAGAAGGTGCTCTGCCTGCTGTGAATTTTTCTCTCTACAAGAGCTTCAGTCAGGGGATGGCCTTTTCAGCGGTGGTAGCATTGTTGGGTCAGAGGATGGGACTGTGACATCACCCACAAGCTGGCCAATCCTGGCCAATGCCCACTGGGATTTGCCTACAGGTGCTCATATATTTGAGGGTCTAATCTTGCCTCTCATGAAAGATGATTCATTCAGAGAAGACTATGGAGCAATTATTTCTCCTGGAAATATTTCTCCTTGGCTTCCTAGAGGCAGTGGGCTTTGCATCGCCTTGGGGCGAGGGGATCTTTATATCTCTCAGATGTGGTGACAAGCCACGGGGGTCAGCTTTCCTCACTAGAAGACTGTCGAGATGCTGCATCATCCCAGAGACAGGCTGGAAATAATGAACGCGAGGAGGTGGATGGCACCAGAGCTGTCATGATAAAATGTGAAGTCTTTCTATTTGCCTTGAACAGTGGCAGCTCATAACGCACAAAGAGTTTAGTAGTAACACTAAAAATAATCAGGTATGACAGCTGTGACTTGGTTCCTGTCAGGACAAAGTTGTCTAATTTAAAGCCCAAGCACTTGGCTATGAGTCTGAACCCATTTCTATGAAGAATTTTGGGGGGGGGAAGGAGGGAGGAGAACCCTGAGATTTTACTGATTACACCCGAGTCCATGAAAATGATAACGTTCTTAGCCCATCGGGAGGCCCTCTCCACGCTCACTTCCCGGGTCCCTGTTTCCTGGGGTTAGAGCACAGAGCTATGTAACAGCTACGCTCAAACTAGTAAGACATTTAGTTGGCTTCTGGCTTTTTGTAAAAGCAGTTGGAGTCTTTCAAATGGAGGGAAAAGGCAATAAAGGCATTGTTTATTGACCTTGGGACACTATTGACACTAACTTATATGGTATTGGATTAATACAACTCAGTGGCTGGTGACAGCTCCCCATTTACTGGACTAGAATACTGAATCTCATTAACAGAAAAAGCAACTTGCTTAAGATCAAGTAGCCACTATCAGGTGGGAGGCTGGGTTTCGACCTATGACTGCCTGACTCCAGCCTGTGCTTCCCCCTGCCTGCACAGAACCATTTCCTTGGGAGCTGAGGGTCCAGATGCATGGCCTCAGCAGCTGAGCCTGATGAGGAAACGTGCCTAAGATTACACTACAGTTTGAGTTTTTGCCAAATCTTTCCCCAGAGCTCCAAGATCGACTTCCAACTTTCATCTTCTGTAAAAGAAATAGGGGAAGTGATTAGCATCCCCAGTCCTGAAATCCTGCTCCAGTTGTGCCAGCAAGGTGGCTGGGCTGCCTTGGCCATCCCCTTCCTTCCCATAAGCCTGTGAGTTGTCATCTGTAAAATGAGCAGTTTGGACGGGCCAGAGAAGGCTGAGCTGCCCTCCAGGTGGCATGCTGTAGTTTGGGGGCTGGCTTTGGGGGCCTGTAAGTTAGCAGATGCTATCAAAGAGCTGCGCAAGTGGAGATGGGGAAGGGTGCTCAGGTCAGTGGGAGCTGATTATTCTGGGGACATTTCTCAATCTAAGCAGCTTTATTCCCTCTGGTTCTTTCTCCCAGGGGGCCAGAGATTGGTCTACCTGTTCCTTGGACTTAAGCTGGGGTCCTGAGATTAACGGGGCACAGAAGGATGGGATGTGAGGAAGGACTTGTATAAAGTCCAGAGAGACACATCAGACTCTACTCAGACTCATACAAAAAATTTAGCAGCTTATCTATTTCAGACGTAGGAAGGGGAGGGAGGAAAGGGGCAAATCGATGGCAATCTTGGTGTTCAGGCCAGACTCCCGACTTGGAGGGATGAAGCAAGGAAATTCCTTGTTTAGGGTGGCTGAGTCGGGTAAACAAGCCTGGCTTTCTGAACTGGTCCTATGTGTCCTGGGTGTCTGAGGTCCCCCACTCCAGACCCCTTTTCCAACCTTCTCCACCCTGCTTTCTGCCTTCCTCCTGCTCTCCACCAAGCCTGCCCATATGGACCACATCACCGGTTCCTGTGCCTTCTGGATTCCATTTCAGTTTGGCCAGTGGAAACCCCCAACAGAAGATCAGGGAGGAAGGAAGGCTGGCTCTCTGCCCCTGGACTAAAAGTCTCCGCCCCTCTTAAGGCAACCTTTCTAAATGACTCTCTCCCTTTCAGATTCAGTGATTGCTCCTCCCCCTTGTCCTCTCCTGCTAGGGTGGAAACAGCTCTGCTTTGACTAGCCTCCAAGTACTCTGCTGTCCCCGTGGCTTACTTGCCCTGGCCTTTGTAAATAGTCTCTTTATTAAACACTTCTCGAATCGTTCTAATTTGAGTGGGCCATCTACTTCCTGTGGGGTCCCTCACCAATGCACCTTCTCTCTCACCTTCTACCATTGAAGAGCTGTGGAGGCGGATAAAGAAAGCAAGTGTGGGCATCCACCCAAGGTAGAAGGACACTGCGCTTCTGAAGACCCAGGTGCCCAGTGGCAGCCGAGAGCACTCGGCAGAGGGAAGAGGGCTTGAGAGGCATTGGCAAGACAAGGGTTGCCTGGCATAGGAAGAGGCTCTAGTACGCTCTTAGAATGACATGGCCACTAGACAGGGGCATCAGTCTAGAGGGCCAGATAGTAAATATTTTAGACTCTCAGTCTCAGTCACAAGCACTCAACTTTAACGTGTAGCTCACAAGTAGCCATAGACAATGTGTGAACAAACGAGCATGGCAGTGTTCCAATAAAACTTTATTTACAAAAACAGGTGTTGGGCTGGATTTGGCTTGAGGGTTGTAAATTTGCTGATGCCTGGCCTGGAGATGCCAGATCAGTATTTTCAAACTTAAAAATGACAATCTACAGTAAGAAATGCATTTTACACCATGATTCATTATTTACATCCATACTTAATAATATTTATATAATGCTTAATATGTGCCCGCCTCTGTTTGAAGCACTTTACATATATCCATTTAATTTTCATAACAACCCTCTGAGGGGGATGCTATTTTTATCCCCTTTGTAAAGATAAAGGTAACTAAGCACAAAGAGGTTACAGAAACAAAAGTATTTGCTAAACAACACTTAACCTTACTGCATGTGTAGCACACTCTTATTTTCTATTCTACTCTGTCATACTCTTCTATTTTGTTACTTAAAAGTGCAGCCCACAAACTGATCTCATGACCCACTAATGGGTTGCAGTCCATGGACTTATTTGGAAAACACTGTCTAGGCAAGCTGGGAGGTCCCGCCTCTGGGATTGCTGGAGCCCCTTTTACTTGGCGGCAATAGCAGGAAGTGGAAAGAGCAGGCATTGAGAGCCAGGCAGACATGAGTTCAGAGTCTAGCTTAACCAGGTACTAGCCAGATAACTTTGGGCAAGTTTAGTTTGTTTCATGAAGTAAGAAAATAAAGCTGTGAGGATTAACTTAATTGAAATGATGAGATTCCTTGCTTTTTCCAGCTTCTCTTGACCTCTGGTTACTGAGAGAATATGTACAGCACTGGCACATAGTGGGCCCTCAATAATAAGAGCTAATCATTTCTGAGCACTTGCAATGTTCCAGGTCCCGTGCTGAAAGCTTGTATGTGCATCATCTCATTTAAACCTAACAACTCCAGGAGGCAGGTGCTATTGTTATCCCTATTAAACATATGGGGAAACTGAGGCTCAAAGCAGACTTGAACCCAGGCAGGTTCCTTCTGGGGCCCATGCACTTAATCTCTATTCCAGATGGCTTTCTACTCAGTACATGTGAGTCCCTTTGCCCATGATTCTCCCTGCTGTATGGGAACATGACATGACCAAGAACTGCAGCCCCTGTTTTTATCACATTTACTCCTCACCACTGCACTATGAGATGCACACCAGGGAAAGAGGCCTGGAGAGGTGAAGCCACAAAGCCAGTGGATGGTGGAGGCGGAATCCAGCTCCGTCTGGCTCTAGGATTCCTTGCAGCATTGACCTTAGCGTCCCCAGGGTGCCTGGTCCAGCTATCCCCCAGCGGACTGGGAGGCTCACTCCCTTGGTCGGAGCTTCATTACTGCTGAACTCAGGCAGGGTGGGCTACCTGCCTCCAGAGGGAGGTTGCAGGGAGCATCGATGCTGCTCAAACACAGAATAGCAGTTGCAAGGCAGGCAAACACTGGCGTGGGCGGCACCTCCGTAAGCCATCTGCAAACATTTCCCCCGGATGAGAAGTATTATCCTCATGTAATTCCCAGAGGCCTCTGCAAAGTATACATTGCCACGCTCCCCTGAAGAGGGGGGCAGCCCTTCTCTGTGTCATGTCTGGCAATGGCAGGTGGGAGCTGGGCCAGGCTGAGGAGGCAGGAGCTGATGGAGGCCAGGCTGGGGGCCTCCAAAGAAGAGAGGGGAGGTGACAGCCAAGTGCATCAGCCACCTTGGGTGCCACTGGGCACCCCCACACTGCTCTGTCACCAGAGTGGATGCAGGCATCCTTACTTGCCTGGGAAATCTAAGGCAGGCCACCCTGGAATCTGCTTAATCCCAGCATGACCTAGAGGGTGGGTTCAGGGCACTGATAAGACCCCATCCTTTATCTCCTCAGACCTAAGCAAGGGAGGAAATCAACTCACATTTGTGAGGCACCTACTAAGTGCCAGGCACAGTCCTGGACACATCCCATACACAAGCATGGCTGTTCACGGGAATCCCATCATAGGTGGAAATTTCTCATTGCACAAATGTGGAAACTGAGGCTCAGAGAAGTGACATCACATGCCCACTTTCACACAGCTGGTAAACCGGGGAGCCAGGATTCAAATGTAGGACTGTCTGACCCCAGAGGCCCACTAGCCTTTAACCTTGACTTTCTTAAACCTATTGCCTCCATGTTTGGGACCAAGGCAGATGATGAACAAGACAGCAAGCATCTCCACTTGGGCAGACACCTGAGCCAGGAAGGAGAAGCATGCCCAGGTAGAGGATACGTCTGCTGTGCTCACCTGGCTCTTAAATCTTGCGTCCTGCTTCTGGGCCAAGCCTGACTGGGGTTCAGCATTAACAACTTAGGGTCTGGGGGCCACCAGGCCTCAAGGCTGTCACACTGGATCTTGGGTCTAATCTTCAGTAACAGAGACCACTTCTCTTCTTTCCCAGTGGGACTTGTGCAGGACCTGGAGGAGGGTGAGTGTACAAGGGGCAGGCCATGGTTTTGAAGAGTGCTGGCAGCTGGGGGCTAGCAACAGAGATGGAAGACATGAAGGTGGGACGCCCTTTTCCCAAAGCTCCTCTGGGACAGCCAGGGCTGTGGGGCTTTCATTTTCATTCAAACATGTGCTCAACCCTTCTCTCCACCAAGTACCTCATCCCAAGAGCCACAGGATACTACCTTCCTAATAGCAGCTTCCTAATAGTCCCACCTGCTGATTGATGGCCCAGCTTGAGTCGGGGCCACCCCCATTCAATAAGCTGTTACCTAAGGGCCATATGATGTGCAGGGCTGCCTCTTTCAGGAGCTGTGGATAGAGGAAATCCACTGGTCTTCTAGTGATCAGGAGAGTGGACCTGCCTGAATTCGACTGGGAGACAGAAAAGCAGAGGTGGTAGGTTCCACTCCTTTCTGGGGCATCCCCGGTAAAGCTGCTGGAGACCCACCACCAGCCCCTCCACTAGAGCTCAGCACCCTGCTGCCATCTCCAGGCCTAACCACGTTATGCTCACTCCGGCATCATGGGCCCATCCTCTCCACAGATACGGAAATGCTTCACCCAGCAGCCCTGCCAAGCAAGCAGCTGAGCCAGGAATGGAAGGAAACTGACACCCCCGAGCCATTCCCCCAGAATTCCTCAGTGTGCACCTCCACAACACACAAGCCCCAGGGTGTCCATGAGGAAGCTCATCCCGTCTGCAAACTCGGCCAGGAACGCTGTCCCTTAGGACTCCCACACTCAGACACATGCTCTCCAGAGAGCATTGCATCTGGCGGAAAAACATTTACCTGATGTAGTTTGTGTGGGTTCCCTGGAGCTAACAATTAACCGAGCAGGGAAGAGCCCTGACAATTTGTTGAGTTTATTGAGTTGCTTCTGGGGGAGAAGGAACATTTGCCCACATTGATTACCAGACTCGCTGTTGCTGCGTGCGGGACGTGTCATCGTGAGAAGAGTTCCCAAGAAGGTCCCAGCGGCTGCCAAGTGAATGGGAGCGTGGTGAGGACGAGGGACCAAGTGGTGGGAAGTACATACGTCAGGACAGGAGAGGGTGGTGCAGGGGAAGTCGGGAGGCCTGCGCATCTGTGCTCCCACCAGCTGAGTCTTGCACCCTGCATGGCCTTCAAGGCTCTCCCTACAGTCTCCAGGATCAGCTGCTCACCTGCTTCTTCCTCTGCTTTTCCCCACATATGCCGTCTGCTTCCACCAGCAGGTTCTCATTCATTCATTCATTCACTCAATCATTCATCCATCCAGTCATCAATGTTTATTGAGCCTGTTCCATGTGTCAGGCACTCTGTTAGGCCCCAAAGAGGGAACTGTGAACAACAGGGAGCTCACAGTTTGGTGGATGAGTCACACCCCTGAACAACATGTGGTGAGACAAGTGCTATGGTAGATAAAGTGCAGGGAGCCAAGGGGAAACTGATCAGACTTGGAGGTGAAGGGATGGCTTCATTGGAGCCAGTGGTTTGTAGGCTGAGGCCTGAAGGATGAGTAGGAAGTAGCTAGGAAGAGGGTAGTGTGAAGCAAAGGGGCAGGTGGTAAGGAGGGGAGTTCTTGATTACTGGGAACATTCAACACAGATCTCGACTGATCATTTGTCAGGGATGCTGTAAGTAGGATTCATACATAGCTTGGGCATTAGACCTAGAGGACCTCTGAAGTCCTATTTCAATCTAAGATTATACGGTTAGCTGGTTCCCACTCTCCTGATCGTAAGCAAGCAACTGCCATTCATTCCCTCATTCATGCATTCATTCATTCATTCACAAAGCATGCATAATGAAAGTGCTCTTAACCTATCTCCACCCAGGCAATTCCCTGAATTAGCTGCACTCCCATGGCCTCAGCAGCTCTTCCTGGCTGATGCCCATGGCACCTGAATGCCAGCTGCTGGCTGGCCCTCTCCCACCCTCACCCTCGAGGCCTGTGCACTTCTGCTCCCACCAGCTGAGTCTTGCACTTTCCGAGACTCGCTTGGGTTTGTTGCCAACTCTCTCTGTGCCAGTCATACTTGTTATTGTAATTATGTGATTTAAATTAAACATCACATAAACTGATGAAATATGACTGTGAAAGGAAATATAGCTGCGTCTATGGAAACTAAATTGAATGCTTTGGAATGACTCCATGAAAGAAAGTCTATAAAAAGAATTGCTTCCTAAATATTAGGTGTGAGACACCTGCACCCCCTAGGTAAATTCCATGGGACAAGGATTTTGTCTGTCTTATTCACGCTGCATCCTAGTACCTAGTCTGATGCCTGGCACATAGTAGGTGCCCAGTAAATTTTTGTTGGAAGGACAAACTGTACCAGAATTGGAAATGGTAAATAACACATTATGGGTATAGTGTATATAAGATAGACAATGCGGAGAATGGGCCCATGGTTAAAGGAAAGGCCTTGGTCCTACATTAAAAGAATTGGTGAACAAAGGCACGGTTAAATCTTTTATCTTATAATGAAATGACTCAGCTATGTATGTGTTCTTTTGTGGTTCCCTATTTAGAAATTACTTTTTCAATTTACCAACCAACCTACATCATCTGTGAGGCTTCTATGGTAGAGGTCAGTAAACTTTTTTTATACAAGGCAAGATAATAAATATCTTACAGCCACAGTCTCTGTCACAGCTTCTCAGCTCTGCCCTTGTGGTGTGAAAGCAGCCATAGACAATAAGTAAATGAATGGGCGTGGTTGTGATCCAATAAAACTTTATTTACAAGAACAGGCAGGGGGCCATAGTTTGCTAACCCCTGTTCTATGGTATCCATTCATTCTGTGCTGTGTTGCTGGAGATACTGAACAAAGAAAATCCTGTCTCTGCTCTCATGGACTTCAATTCTAGTAAGGGAGATGGTCAAGTCAAAAGATGATTACAGTTTGGCGTTTCCAGTGCAATGCAGGGGCATGTCCATGCAAAGGGGGACACAAGGGGATTGTTCCTATGTGGGGGGCAGGAAAAGGGAGAGGTGAAGGAAAGATATCTGGTTAGATATGTAGGAGTGGTTGTTTCTTATGTAGTAAGGAGTAGAAACAGGAAAGTGCATTCCAGGTAGAGGGAATAGAATATGCAAAGGCTTATGACAAGTACTTATGACAAGTACTTGGCATGTTCCAGGACAAACAAGCCATTCCGTGTGGCTGGATTTCAAGGTGCATGCTACTGGGGAGGGGAGGCAGGCAGGAAGGGCCCTTACATCTCACATTTAAAAGCTTGAACGTTGTCCTGCAACCAGTGGACTCCCTGCTTTAGGCTTTCCAGCAACGCAGAGACTTGACCAAATCCCCCTGCAGAGTGTGGAAAGTGGATTGGAGGCAGGGGGCAGATCAGAAGCTGTTGCTATAGTCCAGGTGAGAAAGGTGGGGGAGACTTGGCCTCAGTCTGTCGTGGGGGCGGAGGGGAGGGAGACGTTGAAGGTGATGCCTGGCTTAGGTACCTGGGAAGATGGTGCAGATTATGGGGAAAAGGAAGGCTAAGGAGCATGAATGATTGGGAGGAAGCTTTGGTTTGTTCAGAGCATGGTAGCCAACCCCAAACGTATAACATGTAGCTAGGAGTTGAATCTTTATAAGGTGCCCCAGGCCTCTGGGAGCTGCCTGCCTAACTGGACTAGGCAGGTACTGCTGGAAGCAATGGTCTTAGGAGACCATGGGTCTTCTTTTCTATATAAGACTGGATAAGGGGAGTTCAGCAGCCCATATCCAAAAAAAGACTTGCATTCATCCTAAGCATTCACCCAATTCCTGGAAACTATAAAACATCATAGGATTGTTTAGGGAAATGGGTTTATCTTGATATAGCAGGAGTCCTAGGGGTTTGTCTATTGGAAAACTGATGTGGAAATCATTTGTGCTGAGCCTGGGTGTCAGGGCTGAGTCAGTAAAGGTTTGCTTTGGGGATGAAAGGTGGCTGGGAGGTGGATGGAGAAGCAGAAATTGGCCTTCACTAAGGGCCTTGGTGCCCTTTGCCCACCACTGACCACTATGTTTCCAGAAGGGTTTCCCTGGTTGCATCAAGGTGTCCTCTCCCTCCTCACACGGGAAGAGGGCTGGCAGGACAGAAGGGAAGAGGGCTCAGGAACTGGGGTAGAGTGGCAAGCACTTCCCATATTTCACATTCACCCAGGCCGGCCTTGGGGATGGAGCGTTGGTTTGTGATTGGCACTGCCATGCAGGGGTGCTTCAATCCTGAATCAACATAGATCATGTGCACAGTTTAGTTAAGAGAGAAAACCCACAGGAGATGCTCTGGGAGCACGCAAGCCAGAGGCTATTGAGCAGGCAGGGGTGGTGGCTGCACAGAAGAGGGAACATTTCAGCTCCCTTATATATTACCCGCTTTACAGGGACCCCTCATATCCAGGGAACCACAGAGAGGGTGGCACCACTGGCAAGTCCACTGTACACAGGACCTGTTTGGTGAGTGAATGAATAAATGAATGAGTGCATGGTCTCCTGAGGATGTCCATTTCCAGGGACGCTGGGATTTAAACAAGATCTCTTAACACTCCTTTCCCTCAGTCGGCAATTAGGCAGCAATTCCTCACGTGTCACTGTCATCATCTTGTGTGGGGTGTCTCTTGGCACCCAACGTCCCGACTCTACAAGAAGCCTCTTAAGAAGAACTGCTTTCCACGAAGTCTACTCCAAGCTCACCTACTGCCAGGAGAAGGATTTAGAGCTTTCTGCAGAGAAACTCAACGCCACTTTTTCCATAATGAACTACATGCATTAAAAGGAGTGATTTTTTTTTTCATCCTCCCCAAGCCAGATCCCATTAACGAAGCCCCATTTAACGGAAGTCAATTTACCAAAAAGAAAAAAAAAATTGAGTGTAATTGCTTAAATACATTTTATGTTGTACTGCAATCGCAATTTCCTGGGTGAACTTGGAATTCCCCAGGCCCCCCATAGTCAAGTTAATGTGGACAGAAAGGTTTGAAGGAGAGAATCTCTCCTTGTGTTTCTTTTCTTTAATTATGATTCTAAGAGGGAGCAAAATTAAAGAGGATCCTGGAGAGAGGAAAGACGGGAAGAATAAGAACAGAATGGAATTCAGCCTCAACTGTTCCGCTGCTCCCTTTCACCCTCGCAAGTGTGTGTCGTCTGATGCAGTGGCTGAGTGCATGGGCTCTGAGCTAGACGGCCTGGGTTTGAATCCTTCCTCTGCCACTTAATAACTGTGTGACCTTGGTCAAGTTTCTTAGCCTCTCTGTGCAGCCACGTGGTACAATGGCAAAGTGCATAAGGAGCAGCAAGTGCAAAAGCAGAGAAGCACAAAAGAGTAATGTGTGTTCCAGTACATGTAAGCTGTTCTGTTTGACTGGTAAACAGTGTGTGTGCACTCAAGAAGGGAAGGCAGGCAGGGGTCAGATCAAGAAGGCTTCTCTGAGAAGGTGATATTTGATCAAAGGCTTGGAGGAAGCTGGAGATCTGGCAGAAAAGCCTGTGTAGCAGGTAGAGGAGATACCAAGTGCAAAGGCCCTGTGACAGGTGCACGCCTGGCTAGTTTTGAACAGCAAGGAAGCCATGTGACTGGAGCAAAGAGAGAAGAGGAGAGGTGATGGAATACCAGCTCTTTTATGGTCTCGAAGACCATAGTAAGATCTTTTACTCTGAGAATGTGAGCCATTAAAGGTGTTGTGCATTTTTTTGCTGTTGCTTTTGTTTTTTGTTGTTGTTGTTTAGTTAACTTATTAAGGCAAAATTTACAAACAATAAAATGCACCCATTATAAATGTATAGTTCTTTGGAGCTTTGAAAAATGCAAACACCCCATATAACAACCATCTCATTCAAGAAATAGAACATGTCCATCACCCCAGTCCCCATCTCCACCTACACCTCCAGCTCTGGCAACCACAGATCTGCTTTCTCTCGCTTTTCTATAGTTTTATATAAATGGAATCATACCATATAGCCTCTCTTACTGCTCAGCATAACGCTTTTTGAGATCCCTCCCTGTACCCGCTTTCTCTTTTTATTGGGGGGTTTTGAGCAGAGGCATGAGTTTGATGTGCTGGTTCCATCACGTAAGCCCCCAATGCTTGGACAAATTCCAAGAAAATTCTCAAAAATTTATCCTCAAGGAAGCAGGGGCAGGACAGGGGGATTAACAGGAAGTAAGTGAAGGTGTGGGAGGCATGGGAGGCAGGAGATGCCCTGTTGGGGGTTAAAGCAATCCATCCTTCCAAGCCAAGGGCAAGGGAAGCCTCACTGACTGCCCTTTAGTTACAGTCCCGGCCTGCGGAGACCATCCTGATCATTAATCTCCTCCTGCTCTTGGGACCCCATCACCTTCCTCTCATTCCACTGCACAATAAAGAGTCCTTGGTTCTGAATTATTCAGGTGAATCCCCCTATATCTCCTTCCCTAATGTAAATAACCTCCAAGCTTTGTCATTGAGCTAGAATTGAATTTGGCCTGGGGTGAAAAAAGAAAAAAAACCCACAATACTGTTTGTGGCTCCTTAGAAAACTTAAATGACTCAGCCTGTAATAAACTATTTTAAATGGGATCTGGTGAAATACAGTAATTGGTTTCTATAATAGCTCTTACCATAGCAATATGGGTTATGTTCCTGGAGTTTGGTGTGTCAGCATTTTCATTATAGTAAGAACTCAGTTTCGCAAGGTGTGACGCTCCTTGGTTAGCTCTTCCATTTAATACATATTTGTAAAGACCAACCATGCTGGGTCCCTTCCATTTGCCACTTGAAATCCAGCCTGCTTGGTGCCTGGGGAGTCTTCCCAGTGGGGCTGCCCCTGTATGCTCTCTTGCCCTCTGGCTTCCTGGTGGGTTCAATCAACAGGAGCACCAGCTGGAGGGTGGGGAAGGAAGAGGGGAGAGTGAATTTAGCTTATTCATTCCTCGCTCCCTCCTGGTGGGATTTTCAAAAACTGAATGACGACCTGGGTCCTAGACGATGGCCCCCTCCATGCAGCCTCTCGTTTAGGGGTAACCATTTCATCTCCTCTTACTTGAGTGCCTCCCGTCTTCTGCTGGGACCCTAGGATGCCAGCTGTGTACCAGGTGTTGTGTTAGATGCTGGGACCCAAGATGTAGCTGCCCTTTACCGAAGGCTCACTACTTACCAGGGTCTGTGCTGAAGTGGTTGGTTTTTTTTCTTCTTTAATAGAGAAGTTGGGGGGTTACAGAACAATCATGCATAAAATCCAGGATTCCCGTATACCACCCTATTATTAACATGTTACCTTGGTGTGAAACATTTGTTACAATTGATGATAGCACATTTTTATAATTATACTGTTAACTATAGCCCATGTTTAACATGGAGTTCACTCTGTGTAGTGTAGTGCCGTAGATTTTTTTGAAAAATTTTTATTCTCTTACCATATATACGCTCTAACATTTCCCCTTTTAATCCCATTCAGATCTCTATTTCTGGGCTGTTAATTACATGGTAGCACAACATTGCTAAGGTGGTATCGACGTATTACCTCATCTAAGCCTTGCAAGCCGTGGAAGACTTCGTTTCATCGCTATAAAGGCAGTGGTCACCAGAGGTTCTGAGGGGAGGGAGAGGGAAGAATAGGGGTAACATGGGGGCATTTTCGGGACATTGGAATTGTCTTGCATGACATTTAATGACAAATACAGGCCAGTTTAAATTTTGTCATAACCTACAAAATTGTGCAGGACAGAGTGTAAACTAAAATGTAAACCATGGTCCACGGTTAGCAGCAATGCTTCCATATGTGTTCATCAATTGTAACAAATGTACCACACTAATGAAGGATGTTGTTAATGTGGGAAAGTGTGGGAGGGGGAGGGGGGCATATAGGAATCCCCTATATTTTTGATGTAACATTTATGTAATCTAAAGCTTCTTTAAACATAAAAATTAAAAATTAAAAAAAAAAATCCTTTCAAGCCTTTGAGGTAGGGCTTGTTAATATCACCGTGTTATAGATAAGGTCACTGAGGCACAGTGTAAGTGATTTTCCTCAGATCACACAGCTGATCTTTGCGGAGCCTGAGCTTCTCCACCACTCGCCCCGCTGCCCCGTGGGAGGAGTTCTCTTAGGGACACACCCCCCTAGGCTTCCAAGTCCAGGAGAGAAGGAAAGGCTCTCCTGAGGATGTGACACTCGAGGGACTTCTCAAAGTTGTACACATGGGTGGTGCCCGTGGGCAGTATTCCCTAGAGAAGGGAGAAGGCCTGGAGTGCTTAGGAGACCTACATGGGGGGTATGTGTGGGGATGGAAGCAGATAGGAACGAGGAGAGATTTAGCCAAACTAACAGGAAGTATGGGCAGGTTTTGGCCCTCATGTGTGTGCAGGGAGGAAGGGAAGGAACATACTGAACATCTGGTCGACTAAGAGGAGAGACGTGAGAGGGAATTCCTGGGGTACAAAGGAATGAGGTTGGGACACCGACGGCTGAGCCCGGCGCCGTGGAGAGGGCCAGGGCTGAGCAGATAGCCATCCAAGCAGGGTGAGGTTGGGAAGTTTGGAAGGCCAGTCTTGTGTAGGCACTGGGGAGCCACCGAAGGTTCTTGTACCCTGAGTAACCCTGGAAGGAAAGATATGATTGGCCTGGAAGGTGGTTCAGGATGGCAGTCCATCCAGGGGCTGGGGTGGTGATGGTCGGAGATGCGCTGTGCCCAGGCCAGGGGCAGGAAAGGCAGGCAGCTTGGAGTGGCGGGTAGAGAATGGAGCTACGGTCAAGCAGACCGAGCAGCAGCCCCAGGCAGTCTCCCTGAGCTGAGAGCTGGGATTCTGGGGAGGCTGGAACCTAGAGGAGGCTCACTTAGGTGAGGGGTTCAAGAGAGGAGGGGGAGGGCCTCAGGTGAGGGGTGGGGAAAGATGGTTGGGAGGCAGCAGGGCCAGGGGGAGGAGCCAGAGGAGACCAGGGGCCTGGTAAGTGGCCTAAACGTGGGCTCTTAAACTGGTGGGCTGCCCAGGCCCTGACTTCTGGAGCCTGGACCACTGCCATAGGGGTAGGGGCTGCACCTCTGTCCAGGCCTGGAGGACCCGCCCCCTCCGCTCAGCAGCTCAGGGAAGCACACCAGGGGATCGAGCCCCTGACCGGGGCCACCAAGCCTGCCTCAAGCTGCTCGGGCCCCAGGTTCCTGCTCCCAGGCTGGGCTGAGGCCCAGGCAGGTGGGGGAAGGGGGGAGACCCCCAGAGGCCGGAGCCCCTGTCCTGCCCAGCTGCGGCCCCTGACCCCGCCCTGCTTCCTGTACCCACAGGTTCACTGGAGCCAGCCTCCCAGCACCCGTCATCAGCAGCAAGAACTGGCTGCGGCTGCACTTCACGTCCGACGGCAACCACCGGCAGCGCGGCTTCAGTGCCCAGTACCAAGGTAGGCGGGCCCGGGGCCCACCACGTTTCCTCGGTGGGCGGTGGACAGGATGCTTAGGAGGGCCCGTCCTGTCTCCAAATTGGGTCTGACGTGGCTTCAGAGCCTCCGCTGTCTTACTCCTATTTGCTGACTCAGAGGTCTGCCAATCTGCATCTCTGCATCTGGCACTGCGGGCTGATGCCCAGAGAGTGACAGTTCCCTCCTTGTGTAGTCCGAGCCACCCCCGTTACATCCCGGTTGGTCATAGTGGCTAATACTCACCGAGTGCCTCTTAGAAGCTATCATCTCTTTAAACCTCAGCATTCGCCTGGGAGGTAAATACTGTCACCATCCCCATTTTATGGGTGTGGAAGCTGAGGCTCAGAGAAATTAAGCCAGTCACCCGAGGTCATCTGTACTCCTGTCCCCGAGTCCCATACCTGCTCTTAACCACCACACTTTAGCCTAGCCCAGGATAAAGTGGGAGAGCCACCCAGTTTCAGCTATTTTTCATTTTATCTGGAACACACATGTATTACAAGCAGAGACAAAAATAACTTGCGGGAGCACTGTAGCTTAGATGCTCCGATCTGTAAAGAGAGAGCAGACCTGGAAAGGCTGGTGGGAATCACAGGGAAGCAGATTTCTACACGAATAATGAAGACTGTCCTAACCCCAAGAGCTGCCTATAAAAAGGAGTGAGTCAACCCCAGGAGCAGGGATGCTCTCCGCAACTGGAGGAAACTGAAAACTACCTTGAGTTTATTTGGCGAATACAGAATTTATAGAACACCAAGGGTGGGCCTTTATTACCAATCACAGATCAATGTTGGCTTTAATCGAGTCAACAGCGAGCTGGTCTTGCACCCCCTGTACGTATAAGGCCTTGCCCAAGGCCCTGGGGAATAAAAAGAGGAGCAGGTTTTGGGGTGGTAAATCGGCATGCGTAGGAACACCTACCATGCAGGCCAAACAGAAGTGAGCAAAGTGAAATGGAAGCACTGCGGAGAGTGGCTGGAGAGGCAGCGAGTGATTCCAAGAGGAGAGCCGTGAGAGGTTCCCAGAGGAGATCTGGCAGCTTGCTCCTTTAAACCCAACCCGTCGGGGCTCCCAGGCCAAGGGCCTGCCCAGGGCCCACCTGCCTGGGCCACAACAGCCCAGCGCCCTGGCCAGCCCGGAGGCAGCACGGGGCAGAGCAGAGCCTCGCAGTGAGGCCTCTGGGGCCAGGCTTTCTGGCAGAAAACCAGGATAAAAGCAGCACTGGAGGTAGAAGCGTTCCCTTTGAAATCTGAACCTTTTATGAATGGCCTCATTTACTTAGCCTTGGGTAGCCAGAACACATTTGAAATATTTAAAAAATAAACAAGAAACCAACTTGGTATGACAAGCCTAACGAGGCCTTGCCCCGAGAGCATTCCTGGAGACGTTTTCCTTCATGTGAGGCACCTGTCTGAATCTTGCCATGGTGTTTTCCAAAATAGAAGCACAGAGATGAATGCCATAATTCCCTCTGATTAAATAAGTGGTGATGGTTCTAATATTTCAGTGACTGAGGGTCATTCATCATTATAGCAGGCTAAGGTTTGATGGCAGACAGTGGGCGACAGGAACCCAGACTAGACAGTCCCGTCACCAGGAAGGGAGCACCCAACTGCACGCAGGCCCTGTGCTAAGCACTAAACATGCATTGCTCCATTGGAGCCCCCCAACATTGCACAGGTGTTTTTATTCCCATATATCAGCTGAGGAAGTTGAGGCTCAGAGAGGCTGATTAACTAGCCCAAGGTCACACAGCCTATAAGTGGCAAAGCTTGAATTCATTTGCAGGCCTATGTAACTCTGCAATCTCACAGGGCCTCTACTTACAGTGCTTTGGGTATCTTTCCTTTCTTATTCAACTGGAAGCTCTTAAACTTTGTTTTGTTAATATCATCCCACAGCAAAAGAAAAAAAAATTTTTTTTACATCACAACCCAGTACACACATACGTCTATAGAACTGAAAGGAAAGTTCACCACATGGTATTTATCTTTACTGGCTGCAATGCACCCTGAAATTTTCTTTTCCATTTTTTTAATGTTAGTTGCAACCTCTAAACTGATTTCACAAGTCTATAACAGGGAACAGCCCACAATCAGTAAAACAGTTTTTGTTGTGAATTTCTTGAAAGCAGAAGCGATCTTATCCTACGCTCCATCTCCCTTGTCACAGCCCAGAACTGGGTTTTGCACGTTCGTGTGTACCAGCATTTATAGAGGGCTTTCTAGGTTTCAGGCTCTTGACGTTTATCATTTCATTCCACTCGAGCAGTGGCACTGTGATGTGGATACTGTCATTAGCCTCATTTTACAGAGGAGGAAAGAGAGGCTCAGAGAGGGTCCACAGCTGGCTCACGGTCTCATGGAGAGTATGTTGGAGCCAGAACTTGATACCCAGCTGTGCTCATCTGGACCTGGCGTGCTTTATTACTAGGGTATGTGCCGACTGTGTTAATAAATGGTTCTCCCCTAAGACCATTGTTTTTAAGTATTTTCCAGACTGATGGTGCAGGGTGCAAGGATGCACGATGATTATTTAGCAGCCCAATCGGTGACTCTAAAGCAAGGGTTCCCCACCTCAGTACTATTGATATTTTGGGGCTGGATAATTTGTTGTTTGGGGATGGCGAGGGGACAGGGGTGAAGCTGCCCTGTGCGCTGTGGGTTGTTGAGCAGCATCCTGGCCTCCGCGCATTGGATGCCTGTAGTGACTCCCCCACCCCACCCTACCCCCGCCCTCATGACAAGCACAGGTGTTTCCCAGATATTCCCAAATGACCCCTAGGGGGCAAAATAGCCGCAGTTGAGAACACAGTGGCTGTAAAGGAATGAAAATGTTGAAGCCATGAAGACCAATCTTCCCATCGAGTGGCAGAGATAGGTTTCCATCAGGCACCCATCAGGAGGCCAAAGGCTTTAAGTGAAGAGGATTTAGTGAAGGGATCATTTACAGAGCTGAGGGTGGCATTAAAGGAACCCCCAAGAGATAGCGAGGCCCCAGGGTCTAAGCAGCAGGGAGGCCTTTACGACCACTAGGCTTGAGGGACCAGGGGACAGAGTGCAAGAGCTGGAGCCATGGAAGAGGGCCACCTTACAGAGCTGTGTCAACCCACAGTACTCAGCACAGCAAGGGGGCAGGAACAGGGGTCAGTACCCAGTGCAAGAAGGGAACAGCCACAACTATCCATACCCAGTGCAGCAAGGGGGCAGGAATAGGGGTCATTACCCAGTGCAGCAAGGGGGCAGGAACAGGGGTCAGTACCCAGTGCAACAAGGGAGCAGCCACAACTATCCATACCCAGTGCAGCAAGGGAGCAGGAACAGGGGTCAGTGCCCAGTGCAGCAAGTGGGGAACCACAGGAGTCAGAATCAAGTGCAACAAGATGGCAGGAACATGGATCAGTATCCAGTGCAGCAAGCAGAGTGCCCAAGGGATCAGTACCCACTGCAGCAAGAAGGGAGACAGAGAGATCAGTATCCAGTGTAGCACTCTTCCCTCCCTCCTTCCTCCTGCTCTTCCTCCCATTGGCCAACCCAACTGGAAGCCAGAGACGAGGCAACTGGGTGGTGTGGTCCACAGAGGCCCTCCTCTGCCCTGCCCTGTGCCCCGGGAGGCCGACCTGCTTTACCGGACAGGCTGCCTTGCTCTCTGGCAGTCCTCAGAAGTCAGCCTTCCGGGGCACAGAGCAGAGCAGGCGTTTCAAGAATGGATCTGGAGAGCCATGCAGGAGCATCAGCACAGGATCAATCTCACCTGTGCTGAGGTTTATGGCCCTTTGGAGCTAATAGTAACCAACTGCCCCCACTCCCCGCCCCCCAGGGCAGCAAGAGCTAAATTAATTAATTAATTAAGAGATAACCCACAACACAGCATATTACGTTCTGGTCTCAGGCCAATCAGCATCGAGGTGTGTTTGTGCCTGGACATAATTCTAACTAATACCTCAGGATGTTAGAAACCAGAGTACTAGCCCGCTCCCACCGCGAGCTGACTGTGGGAAGGTGTGCGGTTCCATTTGATTTAACAAACATTTTTTGTGTAACATCACTATGTGACAGCAGTAAAAACTTGTACATGACAAGGCCAATCTTTGCTCTCAAGGAGATTTAAAGAGAGGAACAGACGTAAATTTATAGCTTCTGTACAGCATGGTAAGAGCTATAATTGAGGCCTGATTAAGAGTTCTAGGACCAGAGAGATAAAGGAGCAATTAATTTTGCCCAAGGCGCTTAAGGAAAGCCAGGGAAAAAAAAGGAAGTGACTGCAATGTGGGCCTCAGAGAGCTTTCTGACAGACACTAGGAAGAAGCATTCCAGGAAATAAAGGCAAGGAACTTGAAACTGGCGGGCCTGGAAAACCACAAATAGTGATGCGAGTCCCGCAGGGGTCTGTGAATGATAGTCCGCCAGCCAAATCCAGCCCTCTGCTTGTGTGGCCCTCGAACTAAGAACTTCCCCTTTTTAAAACGGTTGAAGGAAAAAAACAAAAGAACAATATCTTGTGACACTTGAAACTTGTATGAAATTCAAATTTCAATGTCCATAAACAGAGGTTTATTGGAACACATTCATGTATGCATTGTCTAGAGCTGCTTTAGATAATGGCAGAGTTGAGTAGTTTAAAACAGAAGAATGGCCTGCAAGCCTAATTTTTTTACCGTCGGGTCCTTTACGGAAAAAGAAAGGTAAGCTCCAAGCAAAGGTGAGCAGTCACTAGTGAGTCCTGAGGCTGGAAATCAAGGCAGGGGTCAAGTTGTGAAAAGCCTTGGACTTGACCCCTTGGGTGATGAGAGGTCATC
>JAQZBX010005825.1:0-55091 GCA_029593785.1 Cabassous unicinctus
CATTTTACAAATAAAAAAATTAAAAAAAAAAAAAAGAGTGTTATACGGGCCTGAGGCCTTGGGCAAGACTGTCCCCAGTAGGTGTATCCTGACTAAGGGTGTCTGAACTCCACGGGGAGGTAATACTCTGGTTTCTCCTGGTCTTCACCCCATGGACCTTTCCCTTTGCTGATTTTGATCTGTATCATTTCACTGTAATAAACCATAACCATAAGCATGGCTGTTTTTCTGGGTCCCATAGATTTTCATTCATTTGTAGGAGCTCTAAATGTTTTAAATATTCAATTTCTGTTACATAAATAGAAATAGTATAAACAAATATTAAACAAATCGAAATATCTTATTTCTTTTACATAGATTACATGTGTTTTTTCACAGATTGCAATTGGCCTTTCAGTTTGGTTTATAGTGTTTTTGATATAAACATTTCATTTAAAATATTTAAGTTAATCAAATCTATTAATATACTCCTTATTTTTTTCTTTTTGAGTTTGCTAAGAATGGGGTTCCTTATCTATACCAAATTTGCTTGCCTAGAGTTTCTATCATTATTTTTTGGTTGTCTTTTTTTCCCTTTTGTTTTAACATTACAGTGATTTTGTCCATCTCTCATTTATTTTGTTTTATGTATTTAAGTAATAATTTAATGTCTCCTTCATTTTCTTTTTCTCTTTATTAATGTTATTTTTAAGCAAATTGCGGGTTGCCCCAATATGGAATGGCTCTTCCTTTTCCTACTGATGTGAA
The DNA here is from genome assembly GCA_029593785.1 of Cabassous unicinctus. NCBI lineage: Eukaryota > Metazoa > Chordata > Mammalia > Cingulata > Chlamyphoridae > Cabassous > Cabassous unicinctus. Next base: position 748 of record JAQZBX010005825.1, read on the forward strand.
ATGCTGTATTTATCATATTGCACATTTTATATATGTTTTGAGCTCTTCCAGGCTATCTCTATTTATTTGATCTAATGATCTATTCTTAAACAAGTCCCTACATTGGTTTTAATGAATATATTAATTTTGTTAATATAATAATTTATTAGTATATTATTTATTACCACATTATTACTTACTATATTGGTCAATTAATATATTAGTATACATTCTTCTCACTGCTTGTTCATATTTTTCTAGCTATTCCTGGATGATTGCTTTTTAAATTTAAGTATCATTTTGTCAAGATGTAAAAATCATTGGGATTATGATTGAAATTGTTTACACCTATAAATTAGGTGGGGTTAATATTCTTCAGCCAAAAAAACATAATAAGTCTCTGTTTTTCCAAGTCCACGTTTATGGGCACTCAGTAAATATTTGTAGCATTTTAATAGATCTAGAGCATTTGTATCCTCCTGTATGATAATTATAACTACTACTTATATTCCATAGCTTTGTCATCTTGTGGAGACGAACTTCCTTTGTTCATCTTTAAACTGGATATCTTCACTCCTGCCTCTCATGGATGCTGTGAGGAGTAAATGAGGTGGTGAATTTAAAGTTCCCAGAGCAGTTCACCGCACACGAGGTGTTCAACATGTGGTAGTAAGAATTGTTAATTTAAAATAAACTGTAGAACTGTATCAGATATTCATGATCATAATGGACCACAAAAAAAATTCCTCTTCCACACGACATGTCACTATGCAGCTCTTACAATTAGCCTACAAATCTTTTGAAGTGATGCAATGAGACAATGGGAGAGCAAACAACAATCCTGGTTGGAATATTTTGGTCTTAACTCTTTTTGTCCTACGGCTTCACACTCCCTTAATAAATTCATCCAACTATTAATCGGATGAAAGCTCTTTTATTTCTGATTCAAGGGGAAATGCTTATCATGTTTTGCCAATAATTTATAATTTAACCTGAAGTGTTATATGTTCATATTTAAATACAGGGTTAAACAGATACTGTTTACCAGCTCACCATCTTAATACTAGTCATTCTAACTCTAGTCATTCTAACTCTGGGATTCTACATGATAGTTCCATTTGGTGGTTCTCTATATGATAATTCTAAATTAGTACTTTTTCCATGGTATCATTTTTAAGATCAGTGTGGAATTTCCACTGGGAGCTCCTTCAGCCTATTGTAGAAGGTGGACATTTGGCAGAGAGAGAAGAAATGGAGGTTTGACAGAGAAGTATGGAGGAAGAGAAAGGGGACTAAGAGTGGCATAAGAGTGGGTAGCAGAAGGAATCAAAAATGGCAGAAAGAAATGGGGATTGGCAGAGGTTAGGGAAAGAGCTGAAAGGCCTGGAGATCAGAGAACAGGGAGTTAGAGGGAAAAGGAATAAAATGGGAAGTCTTACATTTTTCAATTTCTGCAAATATCATAGTAGAAATGTCCCAAAATGTTGCCAACAATACATTCTGTGACTAAGTCATTATGCAGAGAGATGCGCTGGGGGCTGAAGGACAGAATTAATATAGTAAGTAATTCTATCCCTTTGGCAATGTCTTTCTGCATGAAATAATGATTTTATGTCTCACTTCTCTCCAGCCCGCACATTCCTCATAACAAACAGTTCCACAGTGGGTGACTATTTATGTTTCAAGGCAACAGCATCAGCATAATAGACTATCCTCTGAATTTTTCTCTGCAAAGGAACGCCAGGGCTGCCTGGGAAAGCTGGGAGAACTTTCCATTTGGGAATAATATTGCTGTTGCTGGCTGTAGGAGATGGAGTTTGGAATTTGGAGACAGACATCTTGGCTCAAACCCTTCCAGTGCTACTTACTAACTTACTTTCTCTACAACTCAGTTTTCTGGTTCGACAAATGGGGATAATCACATCTAGTTCACACGTGAAAGCATATAGCACGGTGCCTGGCACATGACAGGGTTTAGCAATGATTTGAGAGGAAAAGGTCACGTCTTTTTCTAACCCCAGTGCTTGTGGGAACACAAGGATGGGATGGTGAAATGCCAGCCTGTGCATACAGATAAAGAAATGAGAGAACATCCCTTAGTTCCTGCACTACCCTATGAAAACTTACTTCATTGAGTCACCATTTTAAAAATATTACTTACTAGCTTCTTTGTTCCAGACACTGTGTTATATAGATGAGAAGATGAATGGACATGGAACCTGTCTTTGATCAACATTTTCACCTGATTACCTTTGCACATTTACTGTATGCCACATGCTAAACCAAGCGTTGGCATTGCTAAGCTTTCCACACTTAACCCCCATAGGAAGAATGCAAGTTCATTGCTGTTGTGTCCATGTTATACATTAAAAATATGTGTGGCACAGGGAATTTAAGTAAGCTCCCAGGGTTGTACTCTAATGGAGACTGGATTTAAACCTAGCACTCTCTGATGCCATGTCTTGAATTTGCAATGTCTGGACTATGTTGCTCCGAGACTCGTTTAAGTTTCCCATAGTCTGGTGTGGGGAGACATATGTGTAGATAAATACAAAAGAATGTGTTAAGAGCTCTCAGACAGTTGCATAAAGTGCTATAGGATCACAGATGAAGGGGTCCCTTAATTGTCCTAGGGACTGGGGGATGTTTTGACAAATGAGATAACATTTGAGTCCTGTAAAATTAGCAGGACTTTGAGAGGACACAGACCTGACTTTCTATTTGGAGAAAATGGGCTCTTCAAAGGCACCAGTGACTTGAATATTCACAGTGAGTGCAATCAGAGGACAGGGTTTACTTCAAGGCTAGAGCTTTAACAACTCCTTTAGAGAAATGGCAGGATATGAGGTTGGAGGGTTTCAGTGGAACTAGACTGTGGGGGCACTTTATTGCCTGTCTAGAAAGTTTGTACTCTATCCTAAGGGCAATGGAGAGCCAATGAAGCGTTTTATGAGAGGAGTGACATGATCAGATTTGTGTTTTAGAAAGATCATTCCTACTGAATGAATGGATGGCTACAACCTGATGGCAGATGACACCAGTGGTAGGTTGAGTAGAAAACCTAGGTAAGAAATAATGAGGTCCTGAACTAAGGCAATGGGACCAGAGAAGAGTGGATAAATTTTCAAGAGATTTATGAGAAGAAATCCATAATTGTGAACATGTGTATATATGTAAGTGAGGCAGAGGCAGGACAAGAAGGGAGAAAGAAAATACTAGGGTGACTAAGGAGTTAACTCAGATGCCCTGGTAATGGTGCCTCACCCAAATAGAGACAAGCAAGTCTAATTTGACATCTGTATATAGCCTGCCAAATATCCCAAAGGTCCTGCAGTTCAAAAAGCACAGTAGAATCCTCTGATTATTCCATTTCAATGTTCTTTTCATCCAAAGGTAAATTTCATCAGCCAGGAGTCCACAGCAGGGGGATGAAACTATTCTCTCTATGGCCTGGCCATTTGGCCTCTTTGATTCATGAAGACTGACCTCTGGACTCCAAGTGGCTCAGCCATCCTTCCTCCTATTCATTCCCAAGGGTGTTTGCTTTCCAAGGAACTCCCATCCTGCTGTTCCCAGGATTTGGGGGTATCCACGATGAGGGTGGAACTTGTGAGATAGCTACAATCCCATCCCTGAAATGCTGGTGTGGTATTCCTGCCACCCACAGCAGTTCTTTCATTCATTCAACTGATGTTTATTGAACACTAGTATGTTCCAAGCACGATGCTGTGTTATATGTTGGGGATAATAACAGTGAGCAAGCGACAAATACACAGTTACTGATTTCATATCTAATATTTTAATGTGTGTGTGGGGAGTGGATGTTACAACAATATCAAATGAAAACCGTAACTATGAAAGTCCGCCTTAATAAAGGGATTTCCCCTACTTGGTGAGGTCAGAGGAGATGCTCCTGAGAAAATGACAGTTACAACGAAATTTGATGGATGAAATAGTACTTTGAAGTAAAGACAAAGAAAGGAAGAGCTCCCCAGTATAAATTCACCTTTCTCACAGTTATCTGAGAAATCTTAAAATATTTCTTTTATAAGATAAATCTCTCACTCAAAGATGGAAAGTAGCTTTTCACTGATCACAGCTCAGGTGAAACTTTTTGGTGTGGCAAACCAGCCTTTCCTCCTAGCACAGGAACCTAGCAGAGCCACAGTACTTAAGAGTCCACGTTGAATCCAGAATCCATCACTTGCCAGCGGTATGACCTTGGGCAACTTACATAACCTTCCTACGCCTTAGTTTGCTCCATCCTAGAGTTTTGTGAGGAGTTAACGAGATAACAAACATAGGGTACCCAGCAAGGTGCCAGACGCATATTTACTACTCAATAGTTGATGACACTTATTTACTTGGACTTCTGAATTTGGCTCTAGGTCAATTCACTGAACATCTGTTTCCCTCAAGCCAATTTACTGAAAACCAAACTGCAAGAAAAAACCAATTTGCTGAATGACTGATTCGTCACTGTTCCTTGATAGAAGATTGAAACGTAAAACAAAAAGTCTCCAGAAACTCACCTCCCTCTCTAGTAACTGATTTCGGGCCTCCTTTTCACAGCCAAACAATTCAAAAGAAGGATCTTAGTAAATTCCCTTTCTCCACTCCTTCACCTCTATTCACTACCCACCTCTTCAAATCTGGCTTCTGCCTTCAAGAATCCAGCCAGAAGGTTTCTTTCTGAAGTCACCAGTTACCGCATTTAGTTAGGGAAAGGAGCTGTTCCCATTTCTGACTTCACTTAGCCCTTGGCTGATTTGGAATAATTGATCACTTTCTCTTTCTGGAAATATTTTTTTTTTCTCTTGGCTTATTTGTCATCACACTCCCCACCTCTCTCCTACTTCTCCTTCTTTGGTCTTTAATAGTAATCACTTAGACCTTGATCTTAGACCTTTTTTCTTCTCACTTAAGTGATATCATCCACATCCATGTCTTTGTCATCTATTTGCTGATAACTCTAAAGTTTATTATTTTATCCCAGCCCTCTATTCTGTGGTCCATTCCCATATATCTAACTGACTGCTTAAAATCCCCACTTGTGTGTCTCACAGGTCCCCCAATTCAGCCAAGATTGAACTCATGCTTCCAGTGCCCCTATACCTCCACTTCCCAAACTTTCCCAATCCAATCTTCCCGCAGTGTTCTGAGTCTCAGCATACAGCATCCTAACCACCAAGTTATTCATGTCAGAAACCTAGAAGTAATCATTGACCTCTCCCTCTCACTCACCACCTACATTCAAAGAATCAACAGATCTTACGAATTCTCCTTACAAACTGTGTCTCAGATATTCCCCTTCTCTACATGCAAAAGAAACAGTTTTTAAAAATGCATATCCCCTGCTTAGACTCCTTCATTCTCTTATGATAAAGATCCAAATGCTTAACATGGCTTGTAAGGTCCTACGTAATCACACCATGGCTTTTCTCTCCAGCCTCATTTCCCATCCGTTTCTTCTTGATTGCTGATCCTTGGCCACACTGCCTTTATTTTAATTCAACGACAAGAGCAATTTCTTTTTTTCACTCAATGCCTCAGTATAAGGGTCTCCCTTAGCCAGTTGTCCTCTTCATTATCTCACCCAACATCACTGACTAATACCTTTTCATCCTTCATTTATCAGGTTAAAAGTCGTTTTCTCAGACTATATGAGTTTCCCAATTACAAGCTTACATTGCACTTTCCTAACAGTAATTAAATAAGGAGATGAACAAATATTTGGTTAAAATCTATACATTCCTTGAGGGCAAGGACTGTTTTCTGTCTTGTTCACTCTTGCATCTTCAGTACATTGGATAGTGCATGGCAAAGTGTAGGCACTCAATAAATAGTATTTGAATAAATAAATAAATGAATAAATAAATAAACCCATATTTCTTACAATGTTTGTGAAAATGAGATAAGATGTGGAAGTAGAAATGCTATGTGAACTGTAAAGCATTTCATAAACCCCACTCATTTTCATTATTAAAGTCTTGAGCAGACAGCTGTAATGCCAGAGCAACCAGCTATGAAGTCTGAGCTGACAGGAACAGGGCTCTCATTGTGATCAAAGATGACAAACTGAATCTGACATATATTTAACAATGTGCAGAACCTGGGCTGCACTGCGTCGGCATGAAGTCCTACTGCCTAATTTCAGAAGGTTGCTGCTAGCCCAGCTTTTCTGATCCCTTCTTTCTAGCTCTTCAATATACCTACCCTGCTGGGTTCTAAAGAAATGGTAAAGGAAGATTTTCCTGACCACCCCCTTTCAATCTGGAAGTTAGGGCTGATGTCTTTTTCCTGCCTCCTACTCTGAGAATATCAAATAGTATTTCCATTGTGTGTTTACATTTCAGCTTTTTGCCACTAATAATAATTATAGCTCCCCTTATGGGTCCATAAATACATGCCATACACTGTGCTAATTGCTTTACTTCTTTATCAATTAATCTTCACGACAGTCCTGTAGGGGCAGGTGTTATTAAATCTGTTTGCAGATGGGGAAACTGAGGCTTAATGAAATTAAGTGCCTTGCTTAAGTGTTCACATATTAACAGACACAGGAAAATCAGGGTTTTAGAAGACAGATGTATCTGATTCTGTGGTGTGCTGGTAAACGTTAACAACAAGCTCTTTAGTTATCCTCATTTGTAGAGTTTGTGCTATCAACGTGATGCTAGAGAGTGCAGGCATGGGAAGAGATGTATGCCATAGGTTCTTGCAAACTGGTAGGAGCTACGCCAGCATAATGCTGGTGTGACACGAATTCATGTGCTCTTAATCCCTAGCTTAAAGCCATGGTTCTTTATGTGCAGTCCCAGGACAACTCAGCAGCACCTAACAATGTGTGATAATTGCAAATTCTTTTGGGGCCTACCCCAGATTTCCTCAATTGGAAACCTGAGGGTGGGACCCAGCAACCTGTGTTCTATAACAAGCCCACCGGTGATTCTGACGCTTGTCCACCTTTGAGGGAACAGTACTCTCAGTGACTGGCAGAGAACCAGCAAAGCACTAGCATCATTAAATATTGTTTAAACTGAACAGAACTGATTGGAAAATTACTGAGAACATCAGCTCTGAGGCCAAATTTAACTCCAGGGAGTTATTAGTCCTCGTTTCAGGGAATAAGATAAAGGTGGGCAGGGCCACTGAGAGGGGCTGAAGTTTTCTTCAAAACCCTCTGAAAATCCTTCAGTTTATATGTCAGGCTTCCCTGCTGGGGATTCCAATTGGAAAGTGCATTATTTAAGTAATTGAAATGAGTGTTACTTCAGATCACTGTTGCTAGAGATAAGATTTTGAGTTTCTATATCCTAAGACATCTTTATCTAACCCAAAGTCACAAAAGTTTTCTATGTTTTGTTTCAGAAGTTTTATCATTTTAGCTTTTACATTTTGGTCTATTTCAAATTATTTTGTGCATGGTATGTGATAAGGACTGATGCTCATTTTGTTCCATACAGATATCCAGTTATTTCATCACCATTTCTTGAAATGACAATCATTTCCTGATTAAATTACATCGGCACCTTTTTAAAAAATTGGTTGATCATATATATATGTGGGTCTATTTCTGAATTCTTTATCCAGTTCCATTGATCTATTTTTCTATCATTTTGTCAATACCACAATGTTGTGAATACTTTTGCTTTATAGTAAATCTTTTTTAAAAGATTTATTTTATTTATTTATTACTGCCCCCCCCACCAGTTGTTTGTGCTCACTGTGTCTGCTTGTCTTCTTTTTTAGGAGGCACTGAGAACTGAACCCAGGACCTCCCAGGTGGGAGGCAGGCACAAAATCACTTGAGCCACTTCTGCTCCCTGCTTGCTGTGTCTCTCCTTGTGTTTCTTCATTGTGCCAGCCTGTTGGGTCAGCTCACTGTCTTGCTCGTCTACTTTAGAAGGCACCAGGAACCAAACTGGGACTGCCCATGTGGTAGGTGGGCAACAACTGCCTTGAGCCACATCCACTTCCCTACAGCAAATCTTTTTTTTTTAGATTTTATTTATTTATTTATTTGTCCCCCCCTTTTGCTGCTTGTGCTTGCTGTGTCCATTTGCTGTGTGTTTTTCTGTGTCTGCTTGTCTCCCTTTGTTGAGTCGTCCTGCTGCGTCAGTTCACCACGCCGCGTGGGCTGGCTTGCCTTCACCAGGAGGCCCCAGGAATTGAACCCGGGGCCTCCCATATGGTAAACGGGAGCCCTATTGATTGAGCCACATCTGCTTCCCTATAGCAAATCTTAAAATCAGGTAGTAGTTGCTGTTTTCACAAAACTAGTTTGGCTATTCTAGTTCTTCTACTTTTCCATATAAATTTTAGTATCAGCAAATGGCTACTGGAATTTTGATTTGCATATAATTAACTTTTATATACAGTTGGGGAAAACTGACATTTTAGCAATATTGAGTCTTTATAGCCATGAATGTAGTATATCTCTTAATTTATTTAGATTGCCATTAATTTCTCTTAGCAATGTTCTACAGTTTTCAGAGAAAAGGCTTGGGTGTCTTTTGTTAAATTTATTTCAGAGTATTTCAAGTTTTTTTGGCACTAATATAAATGAGATTGTCTAATTTTATTGTTTAATTATTTTCTGCTGGTACCTAAAATTACAATCAATTCATACATATTAACTTTTATATTACAATCTTGTTAAATTTAATTTTTAGTTTTAGTAATTGTTTTGTAGTTTCCTTAAGATTTTCTACATTTGGCAAATGAAATACTTTTGTTTCTTCTTTTCCAATCTACATGCCTTTTTTGTACTTTTCTAGCCTTATTACACTGGCTAGAATTGTCAGTACAATGTTAAACAGAAGTCACAAGGGCAAACATTCTTCTTGTTTTCCTTACCTTAAGAGATATCTTAGTTTTCTAGAGCTGATATGATAATTACCACAACTTAGTTGGCTTAAATAAACAGGAATGTATTGGCTCACATTTTGGGGGTTAGAAGTACAACATCAAGATATTGGCAAGCCATGTTTTGTCCCAGAGTCTGCAGCAATATGGTGGTTGCTCAATCTCTGCCACCATCACATGGCAACGTGTTTCTGTCTTCTTCTCTGGTTTCTCTTAACTGACTGCATCTAAATTTCCTATGCATATAAGGGCTTCAACCATATTGGATTAAGACCCATCATGATTCAATCTGGTCTCATCCAAATAGGAACTTTGAAGGTCCTATTTACAAATGAGTTCAAATCCATAGGACTGGGGTTAGGACTTACCTTTGTGGGGGATCTGATTCAATCTACCATAAAAGGAAAGCACTTAATATTTCAAAATTAAGTATGGTGCTGGCTGTACATCTTTCATAGAGGCCCATTATTGGTTGAGGCAGTTCCATTCCACTCTTAGCTTGCTGAGAATTGAAATAAATGTTGGATTATATCAAATTATTTTTCTCTATCTATTAAAATGGTCATTTTTCTTCTTTCACTCAGTTAATATGGTGAATTATTTTGATTGATTTTAGAATGTCAAACCAACCTTGCATTCCTGGGATAAACTCTACTGAGTTATGATATATTATTCTTTATATATATAGCTGAAATTAATTAATCAGTGTTTTGTTGTGCACTTTTGTTATGAATGTTTGTTCATGATGAATATTGGCCTGTAATTTTGTTTATTATAATGTCTTTGCCAGGTTTTGGCATCAGAGCAATGTTAGATTCATAAAATACTATGGGAAGTATTTCCTCTTCTATTTACTAGAATTTGTATAATGTTTATTATTTTAACCTATATTCATTTTTATTTTAAGATAATAACTTTGGCCTCTGTGCCCAGAATAGAATCTAGAGATCAATGGTAGAAGCAGGAGAACTGTTATAAGACTATTTCAGTGACCTAGAAATGAAGTGATGCTTGCTTACTCCAGAATGGTAGTCAAATTCTGGATAGATAGGATTATGTGTATGTAATTTAAAAAGATGACTTAAAAACTTTTAGCTTTTGGAACGGGAAGAGTAAAGTTGCCTTAACATGAGATGAGGAAACTTTTGTTTGGAGCAGGATTTGGGTGGGTCTGGAATTTAGTTTTGGTCATGGTAAGTTTAAGATGTCTATCAAGCATCTTGGCAGAAATGCCAGGTAATCAGCCTTTCTTGAGTATGGACTGAAGATACAAAATTCCTATTTTGAATATTTTCACTCTTCTTTGATCAAAGTCTAAAGGCACTTGACTTTGTCAATATATTTTTATTGAACAAAATTCAATTCTCTAGTTAATTCTGATTAGCACAGAGCATGGCAGTTACCTTACTTCTTGACACCATACTTTCCATGAGAAATTGCTGTCCAGCTCTCCTCCTCCATTATATTCCCCCCCAAATGAACCCACATGACATTTCATTTCAGGGATTGCCTGGCAACCTCTGGGGGACATGGAGAGAAAAATAACAAACTAACACTTTTATACATCAGATATTTTTGGAATGGGGGCATTTTTCATATTCACTTTTCATAATGTATAGCTCCTGAGTCTTTTTCTGGGTTAAACTCAGGAAAATCTGGTAGAAGGCCTACTTTTCTGTGTCCCAAGACCTTAAGTTACAATGAGAGAAGAATGTTAAGTCTAAACTAGTGTTCATTCCTTTGTTCCCTCCTCTTAAGTGAGTAAATTGTATTCATTTTGGCTCATTAACACCTGCCATATTTCAGCTCAGGCTCTTTGTCCTTAAGACCTTCCTCACCATCCCTACCATTCATGCTATCCTAACTGGGGCCCTTTGTTCTACTGTCTCCCAGAACTGTGTACCTATCCTTTGAAGTATTTTATGTCATGCTATTGTTACATATTCACTCTTATGATTATTTTAATTTATCTTAAAAATGAAGCTTCAAGTCAGTGTTTCTTCCTCTTCACAACCCCAGCACTCTGGAATTCATTCAACAAACTTTCTCTGCATACTTACTATGTGATGGATGGACACATTAAGGCTGCTTAGATAACTAAGATAATTTCTGCCCATGAAGTACTCATGGTTTGATTAAAGAAATAAACATATAAAAACATAATTACAAACAATTTGTTATATCTGAGGATCTCAGAGGCACCCAAGAGTAACTATCTACCCAGGAACATAAGAGAAGTGATTTAACTTAATTTATTTTATCACAACAATTAATGAGTATGGATAAGAATTATAAAATAAAGTAGCCTGTAATAAAAAGGAAATAACAACAGTCATGTGTTGAACCCTTTCCCCCATATGCCTTCATTTTTAGCCATTTCCATTCTTGGCTTTCTTGGTGATTACCTCCATATATTAAAATAATACTTATTCCACTATTTCTTGATTTATCAGCTTTACACATTGTCTAGACACTTACTGTGGTAGATGGTAATTTAACTTTCTGTCATCCCCTGCCTCTTGCCAACTACACACACACACACACACACACACACACAGACACACACACCATCTTTCCCTCTCTTTCCCCTTTTCCCAATATAGGTATAGGCATATCAATATTCTTGTTAATCCTCCTGATTGCTCTTGACCATTAAAATAGTAAACTTTCAACTCCTATGTTGAAACTATGGGGAGATTGTTAGTTGTTTGAGCTGGGATTGAAAAGATGAGTAAGACTCACCCAGGATAACTAACAAGGAGATGATGATGTACAACGGCCATCCCAGAGAACAGAGAGAGTCTGCAGCTGTGGGCAGGGAAGTCCTATCCATCTTCCCCATGGGATATAGGCCCTGCTGACAATTGGGGGTGGAGGGGACATCACCATCCCAGGGTCTTCAGGACTGGGGAAAGAACTATGGGCTAGAGTAGACTTACTGGTATTCTACCGTAGACATTGTGATTCTAGCAATGGAAGAAGTTACAACATTGATGTGGAGCCAGTGGCCATTGGAGGCTCTGGGGGCGAGAAGAGGGAAAAACAGTTATAATATGGGGACTTTTTCAGGACTTGGGAATCGTCCTGAATGACACTGCAACGACAGATATAGGCCATTTTATATCATCACATAACATGCAGAACTGTGTGGAAGAGAGTGTAGACTACAATGCTTAATGGCAAATCCCCAAGATGCATTTATCAATTGCAATGAATGTGCCACACTAATGAAGGATGCTTATGTGGGAGGGTGTGGGAGGTGTGGGGAGCGGGGCATATGGGAATCCTTATATTTTTTGTGTAATATTTATGTAATCTAAGTATCTTTTAAAAAATAAAAGAAATTATTATAAAAAAATAAAAAGGATAATGCATGCAAAAATAAATAAATAAAAATAAAGATGAGTAAGAGTTTTCAAAGAAGAAGGATGACTGGAGGGAGTGACATTGAGGATGTGCACTGCAGGTGAAAATAGGTCATGTGAAATGATGTAGAGGTGGAGAGGATCATATCAAACCTAACGTGCTTATGGAACCTACACTACATGTAGAACCTAAAGTACTTGCAAATTGTTTGGTGAATTCCCCAAGGCCCTGCTGTGGACAGAGTAAACCCAAGAAAATTTTTAAAAAATTAAAAAGTGTAGGTTAAGACATGTCAAACTTGACTTGTCACAAAAGTAACTCCTATTATCCAGCAGTCTCATTAGTAGAAACAGGAAGTGCAAAGCACTTTGCATTGAAAAATATTTTCCCAGTCAGATGTAAAATATTTTAAAATATCATAGCCTTTTTAGCCACTTTCATATTTTGGAAACTAACTAGAAAGAGGTATTTTTCAATTAAGTTCTGTCTGGTATAAATGTATAAATGGAAGGGCTGCATGAAAAAAATATATTATGCCAACCTTCAGCCTGAAAATTTATTTAAAAGAATACTACATTATGAAACTCTAAACTTTGCTCTTGTATGGGTTGCTGCACATCAGATTAAATTTTAGCCAACATATCAGTGCATCTCCGTAGAGCATGTCAGTGCTAGGAACTTATCTGTGGCTTAGTCCAATGAAGCCTCAACAAAACCCTGAGATAAGTATTCTTATCATTCAGTTTAATGGTTGCAGAAAGTAAGGTTCAAAAAGCTTAAGTGACTTAATATCACTAATATAACAGCAACAACCTTGTTTTTAACACTTACCATGTGCTAACTACTTGCCTCTGTGTGCCTCTCACTTTGTCTATTGTTTCATCACCACTATCTTACTTAATCCTTACAACATCCCTGAGAGACAGGTATTTTTCCCCATTTTTGTGGTTGAGGAAATTGAGGTTCAGTGATTTGGAACACTATAAATTTCCTACGTCTATCAGGTAGATCAGCTAGGATTCTTATCTTAACCAGTAGACATAGAAGCAAAGGACAACTCCACTCTGCCAAGTACTAGTCTATATAGAACTCCTCTGTACCACCCTAATTCCGAGGGCAAAAGATTGTTAGTGATTGGATTGACCCTCAATGTTGGAAGGCATATAATTATGTCTTCTAAACTTGGAAAAAATATATTGCTACAACAGAATAATTCCATTTCCTGAGTATGTTTTTTTAACAACTCCTACCCAAAGATAACTTTGATGGGAGCCACATCTAAAACCACATCTAAAATCACCATTCTTCCTAGGAATCTGAGTGAAAATGTTAGAACAAAAGGAAAGTGAGAAGTCCACCCTCATGCTGGGCTATAAAATATACCAAGAATGTCTCTGTCCAAGCATATTTTATTGAATAACACAATTCTAGGTTCTCTGAATAAAAAGAAACCTTAGAGACCATCTGGTCCATTCCTTTCCTTCCCCACCAAGCAGGATTCCTCTCTGTAACATCACTGGTAAAACTTCAAAAGCATCTGCCTGAATACCTCCACACGTTTCTTGTTGTATGGAGCAGAATCCTGCCACTTATCTGTAATTGCTACTCATCTGTCTTTATTTCTGTTCTCTAAACCTACCCAAAAACCTGCATCCTATTTTTCATACTTTTTATTTATTTACTCAACAGTGTTGGTTGTACTCCTACTATGTATCATGCAGACATAAAGGGAAGAACAAGTAGTTTAGACAACTAGACAAACGTGTCCCAAAGCCCCAAGGCAGAACAAAAGATCTGTACTATTTAAAGAATGAGAAAAGTGTGGGAAGGGGAGGGAATGGGTCATATGGGAATCCCTTATATTTTTTATGTAAAACATTTATGTAACCTAAAGCTTCATCAAAAATAAAAAAAAAAAATTAAAAAAAGAGAAAAGTCCAGTATGGCTGGATCATGATTCTTACAAAGTAGAAGATTAGCTAGATTGGAATATCTTGTACCTGAAAGCGATAACTTGTTCAGAGAATGATGGGGACATATTGTAAGGACACAGGAGACACCTGGAAGGCTCACCCCCTAGCCAAATCAGGGACGATTTTATCATGAAAATAAATAATAATAGAAATGGATTCTAACCTAACAAATGAAATAAAAATCCACGAATTCATTCTGACATAAATTGATGAATAAATACATAAATACATGCTGGAGGAAGGGAAACTCTTCATTATAGATGAATTTCACTAATGAATACATAAGGAATGTTGGACCTATAAAATTATCAATGGAAACTAAGACTAGTGGTTAAAAGTTTCATGGTAATATGATGTTTACATATCTCTCCACAAGACACTTATTAATTATAAACAGAAAATAGAAACAGTAGAGAAATCTATTGATGCCAGTTTAATCAATTAATCAAAATTAGTGTCACAGATATTGGGACAAGCTGACATTATGTGCCTTCTCATAATAAACAAGGTAAGTGGAGAGAGTACCAAGTTTCAAAAATTAGACAATGATGTGAAAGCAAGTGACCTGGAATGGAGGCTACAGTAGATGATACAGTCAGTGAGGAATTCCTTGAGCTCATAAGTGAGATGAGACCTGAATAAAGAGAATAGGTCAGGGAAGAGCCAGAGGAAGAGTATTGCTGGCAGATACAAAGGACTTCAAATGAAAATGTATTGTTTTGATCCAGTAGTAAAAATGAACCCATGTGTTCAGAGCATATTGAAGGGTAACAAGATGAGTTTGGGAAGTAGTCAGGGACTAGGTCATTCAGGACCTGGAAGGCATGGCTAATCCCCAGATGTGGAAGGACAAATGATCTGTACATTCCATCCTATAATAAGGAAATCTCTGGTGAGAAAGGTAAAGAGTGATTCTGACCTGAGACAGAGAAACTGATGAGTCATTTTTTAAAATATATTGTTATGGTTAATGCCAATAATAGAAATGTGGCTAATGAAAGTAAGTTTCAGTGAAAGTGGATTGAGGATTACACCTTTGTGAGTGTCTAAGCATTGTCATTTGTTTTATGTGCAATGAAAATATATACTTAATTTCAAATAATGCAATATTGAAAATCATGGTGGAAAAACTTTATTTTGCATTTGTGTACCTAAGAGTCACAGAGTCAGTCAAGTAAAGCTAAATACTTTAAAAATTGTTTTAAATGTATCTTAACCAACAACAGAATTTATTTAAAATTTAGAATTATTACAAGGTGCTTCAGAGCATACTAGCTATAATTTCCTAGATCTCTCTTAATGAAAAAAAAAAAAAACCACAAATCTTTCAATGATGGTGCAGTCTAGATAAATGATCAAGGAAATTTTCACCCATTGAATTTTCTAATATGATATAATTTCCTTGGATAAATTTATTTTCATTCCCTTTCTGAATTAGCCCTTATGCAGAAAAGTTCTCTTACCACTAGTTTACAAATCACCTAGGCCCTACCTGCAGGGAACACAGATGTATAAACATTCCTACTTTCTTACCTGCAGAACTTGCATTCTTTCCTTTGGGCTCTGCTTATATCAGACTGGAAAACAGTCTATGACTATCTTTTAAAGCTCCTTCTGTACCTAAACTCTTGAGGATTAAATAATTTTATTTTAGGTATGCATTGTATGTTTAGTAGTCAACATTATTGAAGTTAGTTAATGCAACATACAAACCTTGAAATCTCAGTGTTTTAGCCCTTCTAGGGTTTATTACATGTTCACTTTAAATCTGAGGCAGTTATCAAAATGGATGAGTTGACAGATGGATAGAAGGATGGGTAAATAGATTGATATGTGATAAAGAAAAATAAGAAAATGTTAATTGTAGAATCTAGGTGATGATGTTCATTATAGAAATCCTCCAACTTTTCTGCATTTTTAAAAAAATCATAACAAATTGTTGGGAAAATATGACATGAATCACTACATGTAGCTACACCATCTGGAAAATGTAGACATCAAAGCCACCACAGTAGGGAAAGGGAGGTATGGAGGAGGCACACCAACTGTTAATTGCCTTGGCACAGAATTGAGGCACATCACTTCTGCTCACAGCTCATTGGCCAGCTCCATGCACATGGGTCACCCTATTGCACAAAGGCTGTAATTATAGATGATCATTTGGAACCTTGTTGAGCCTTAATCTTTTTGCCACATGGATCGAGAAATACATTTTCCTCCATGAATCTCAATTGGGGCTGAGTCTGGGCTATTAGAAGCTGTAAAGGATTCTTTACAACTGGCAGAAACATGATGATCATGGCTTTGTCTTGGGGAACTTCTTCACACTTTCTTGGCCATCTCTGTTCCTTTTCCAGACTGAGCCATGTTTCTAAGTATTGGACTTAACATCTTAGAAAGTGTGGCAATGTCTGCTTATGGCCTCCCCTTTCTACTGGGAATAATATTCTGTGCAGAGAAAGATCATCTTCTCCATCCCTGCTAATACCATTCTTCTAAAGATATCTTTTTTGTTTTTGACACAGAAACACATGGATTTCAATTCTAGTTTCATCTCTAGATTATATCATGTGTTTGGACAAATGACTTATTCTCTTTTGTTTTCTCATCTGATACTTACATAAATTGTCTGGATGCTAAAGTAAATGACATGTACTATAAATTTAACAAAGATTAGTTGGTTATAAATGAGCTCAGCCTAGTTGGATAGGGCAAACTGGATTGGGCAGGAACATGTGAAGGTGTATAGGTATAGACCATTGAAAACCAGACTTAGGAGTCTCTCTTTGATCCAATGCACATTAAAGAGGCACTCAATGCAAGATCTTTAGATTCTGATTATCACTATATTTGGGATGGAATATACTGACAGGTGCAAGCAGGGTATGTGAGGATCAGCAGATCAGTCCCGCTATGTGGTTACATGAAGGTCTCTGTTTCAGGACCATGGTCAGCACCACAGATTCCTCCATGCTTTCTCTAAATTTACCTATTCCCCCCGCTAAAAATCCTCAGTCAAAAGGTGTACTGAGCCGAGGTAGCTATGCTCAAAGTTAACCAGGGCACCTCCTAGGGTTTCCCATTTTGGTAGAAATTAGTGTTGTCCTCCAAATATTTCTTCTCCTGGTTGTATTGAAGGATTGTACTTCCTTTTCCCTTTGGAGCCATTGATTTGCTTTGGCCAATGAAATATGACAGAAATGATGTGTATGACTTTCAGGCAAAACCTCCAACACCTACTTTGTAATTTTCCATGCTCCAGTCTAGATGAGCCAATAGCCAGCTGACTCCAAGCCATGTAAGTGAATCCAGCTAAGACAAGAAGCACAGATCTGCTGAGCCCACCCTGAATCACTGACCCACAAACTCATAAAATTTAGCACATCAGAGGATGTGTCTTTGAATCAGAGGTAGGAGAAGGTGACTTCATTCATTCACGGCTGCTGATGCATGCCATGCCTCGGGCAAGAAGGGTGTATCATGGGTGAAGACTGTTGGCTCCTGACTGGAATAAAATGGGAATGGTCATGAAAATCAAAGCAGACCTAGGCAGAAAGCTGGGTGCATGGGCCTCAGAGGAAGACTCCACATAGACCACAAGCAGGTATGCCCCACACTAACTTATTCAGGTCTTCAATTCATAGCATCATGGTTCTCAAATTCCCTTTGTTAGACACCTTGGCATCCTTCCCCCCAAAGATGATACTACCCTGGCAGCACTTATCTAGTAGTGAAAATTGGCCTTGCCTTGGTAGAAATAAGAGATCCTTGCTCTAAATCCTGGCTTTCACTACCTAGCTCTATGACCTTAGTTTCTCCATTTGTAAGAGAAGGGATTGGTTGACTTATTTTAGCTCTAAATTTCCTTTCACATCTTCACTCATTCATTCAGTCATCCTCTCATTTGTTCATAAAATAATTATTAAGAACATATAGATGGAACTTTAATACTTGCCAAATATGGTAGTGAGCAAGAGAGACACAATCCTGTTTTTGTGGGGTGTGTAATCTAGCAGGATAGATGAACTATTTTTATAGCAATTGTAGTTCTATATAATAAATACTGTGATAAGAAAATTAGGGTTTCCTATTGGTTATCATATAAAGCAAAATATCCTCTCTGAAGATGAGCTGGTCCAGAAAAAGACATTTAATCTGAGTAGAGTTGGTCTGGTAAAGACACAGGGCAAAACTATTCCATTATTCCTTGCAGAGGAGGCATAATGGTTGAAATTAAGAGAAAATATGGTGGCTCAAAGAAAGAAAAAAAAGAATGCAGTATGGCTGGGGCAATAACAGAACACGAGGAAGAAAAGAGGGGCGTTGGGTCATCTCAGGTCTTACACGCCATGTGAAGATTCTGCAATACCCAGGTCCAGCTTTTATTGCCAGTACCACCCTCCTCACTAGCCCTCTGAATATTCTGATGCCCAAGACATCAGAGATGCAAGCCTATCCCATTACTAGAATCCAGTGACTTTCACACCCTCCATTTCCTCCCAAATGTCTCATGCAATTGCTGTGTCTGGACTCAGTCCAGCTTTACTGGCAGAAGACAGATATACACACACATCTTCCTGCCTGAGCTCAGAACATGCTTTCTTCCTTTCAAAGAGAATTGCTGCTTGAGATATCTAATTTTACAGATCATGGTTTTGGAGAAAAAAATTCACCCCAGAAGTGAATGGAAAAATGACTCACTTCTGGAGAGATGGAAATGTCAAGACAGATGGGTCAAGGCCTGTACTGGATTCCTGAGCAGCTCACCCAGAGCCAGGAAATCCAGCCTCTTCTTCTCCCCAGCCTGTCTCAAAGCAGCACTGATTTGGAAGTTGGCAAACACTCACCTCTGGGATCTTTCTCACCTCCAAGCCATTTTTCATGCTGTTTCCTCTGTCTGGATGACTCCTACATATTCTTCAGCTAAATGTCACTTTTCTGGAAGCCTTCCCTGACTTCAAGGGTGGGTCAGATAACACTCCTCTGTGCTTCCAGAGCACTTTAAATGCATCATCAAAATTCTGATCACATCTTTTTGTAATTATTGTTTATTGTTTTATGTGCCTTCCTACGAGACTTGTATATTCATAAAGGGCAGGGCCAGTGCATAGCTTATTTCTTATTTTTCCCAGCACCTAGCACCATGCCTGGTAAATAAATAGTGCTTATTCATTTTCTGGTGAAGGAAATGAATGCGTGAATAAGTAAAAGACTTTTGCCCTAAATTGTCCTCACTTTGTAAGATCTCAATACCTAGAATAATCAAATGTCAGGGCTAAAAAAGAACTTATAATAATAAACTATTGATCCCTAAGTTTGGTTAGTGATGCTTTTTTTGGAAAGTAGAACCTATCTGAATCTGTGTATAAGTGAGGGGAGGGAGAGAATGTATAGAGTTTAAAAAGTATAGGCTATGCTTTCTTGAGTGGGAGAGAAAGAGGGGAAATTACTGGTAGTATAACAGAAATTATATATAACCTGCCATCTCTAGGATCCCTGCAGGTTTTATGCCATGTAAAGGAGGAACTAAGGGCTGAGAACTTTTGGTTTGTCTGACCTTCCATCAAACCTTGAAACCTTAAACTAGCATTACCAAATGAGCTGCCAATCAGTCTCTGCTCAACCTCCTGTCCTGATGAGGAACTCCCTTCATTCCAACACTTAGACCAGGGTTTCTCAACCTTGGCACAATTGACATATTAGACAAGATAATTCTCTGTTGTTGGAGAACGTACTGTGTAATGTATGTTGTTTGGAAGCATCCTTGGCCTATACCCTCTAAATGCTAGTAGCACTTCTCTCTCCAGTTGTGGCAACTAAAATGCCTTCAGACTTTGTCTGGAGATAGGCTACCAGCTTCCTACATTTCCTTCAGCAAGATAATTAGTAGGAGCAGAGCTAACAAGATCGTGCCTTCAATGGGCTGATGCGCCACTCAGTAAAGACCATCTGATGTATAGCCTAGAATGCAAACAGCTAAAGGACACTGGGTAGCCCTTGGCCAGCACCTGTCTCTCTCGAATTTGACAGCCCAGCCAACACTTCTGGGCCCCCAAACATACTGTGAAAATCTCATTTACAGTACTTACTACTCAAAACTGATTATTTGATTATATTTCTGTTGCAGGCATCAAAGTTTGCCCTCCTCAATGGCAGAGTCCACATATTATTATTTTCTGTTCAGTGTATAGTTCAGTGTCTAGAACATAGCTCACTTAAGTCTGTTTGTACTACTGGAAAAAATAACAAAAGGATGAATGGATGCAATTGGGAAATAATAAAGAACACAGACTTTGGATACAACCAGACACATCTTCAAATCCTGACTACCTTATTTACCAGCTGTGTCATTGCAAATAACTTTCTTAGTTTTTCTGATTCTATTTTGCTGTTTTTAAAATGCCAATGTGTATTTTGCAGATCTAATGACATATATATGTATATGTGTGGTGGTTTGAAGCTATATGTACCCCGGAAAGAATGTTCTTAAACTTAACCCATTCCTGTGTGTGTAGAGCCATTGTAAGTAAGGTCTTTTGACAAGCCTATTTCAGTTAAGGTGTAACCCATTCTCATTTACAATGGTTTTTTAATTCTCTTACTAGATTCCTTTATAAGTGTAGTGAATACAGAGGAGGAGAGAAAGTCACAGAAGCAAGAAACTGAAAGCAACAAAACCCAGAAGAAAAGGGACAGCCCAGCAGATGCCACCATGTGCCTTGCCATGTGGCGTAGGAGCCAAGGATTGCCAGCAACTGGTGTTTGGGAAGAAAGCATCACCTTGATGATGCCTTGATTAGGACATTTTCTCAGCCTCCAACTGTAAGCTAATAAATTCCTATCGTTTAAGCCAATCCACTTCATGGTGTCTGCTTTAAGCAGCCTAGGAAACTAAAACAATATGTATATATAATATACCATTATAATAATATATATGTACCTATATTCTATATATAATTATGTATGTATACATATCATACATATATATCTTCCACAGTTCTGAGCGTAAAACAAGTACTATAAGTCATTTTTCTCATCACTCTGTGTTAAGCTATTTCCAAAATATTTCTCATTTAAATATTATTCCCCTAACCATCCCCAAAAAATGAAACTACAGAGATAAGTGCTATAATTCCCATTTTACAAAAGATAAAGCTTAAAAGAGCTTTAGCACATCATGGTGACGAGGCAACCCAAATTCACTCACCTAGCATGTGGAAGAGTTAGGACTTGAACTCAGGACGTTAAGTGACATTGGAAACTCTGCTCATTAAAATTTCCTGAAGTAGGGTAACTCATGCCTCTATTGCTGGATGAGATGATTTTCTGATGATTACTTTATTGTAATAATTATGTGTTTATTTTAATAAGTTTTAGGAAAAGATATATAATCAACAGGCTAAGCCTGTGATTCATGCATCTTGAGCTTAGTATGAGACAAATAGAGGTATCTAACCGAAAAGAAAAAAAACACAGTTATTCAGATTTAGAAAAAATATTAAGTACATTGTAGTTGTAGAGATAAATGATCAGGAGGGAGGTTCCACCACTTATCAGCGCTGTGACCTCGAGCAAGTTATTTAAACTATCTGTGCCACTAGCTTCATCATTTGAGAAACGGAGATAATAGCACTTACCATGTAGGATTATAGTGATTATGAAATGAATTAATACCTGTTATTATCTTTTCATTAATATTTTAGCACAGATACGTCAAATCATGTCAGTAGTATGCAAGAAATAACTGAAATTTGGGAAAAACTGTGCTATAGCCTCCCAACAACAGTGGGAGTATGAGTAACCATGAGAATAACATAGGCTTGGGACTTGCAAAGCATTGAGCACCCCAATATTGAGGATGAGGTATTTTGCCCCCTTGAACATGTAGGGAGGGATCTCTGGCAGAAAGCGGTTTTGGACATATAAAAGCATGCCAATAAAACATCTCATGGGATCCTAGTTGTTTGCATAGTCCTCCACATGGAGAAAACCTGGCTGAGTTCTGCTTAAGACCTTTTATGGCTTTTTCTCCTTGCTTACAATTGAGCAATGCTTAATAGTATGAGCTTTGGTCCCAGACAGACATGGGTGCATATTCCAGTTCTATCCTTGCTAACTTGTGGAGTCACTCCAGATTTGTAAATCAGAGTTAATAATTGTATCTACCTCATTGGGTTGCTATGTGAATTAAATAAGACAGGGTCTAAAGAGAGCTTAGCACAAAACCAAATATACAATAGAAAAACTAAATAAATCTTACTTGTTGTAATAAGTATAACTGTGATTTTATTATCTTCATCATCATCAGAACAGGGAAGATAAATAGTAAAGAAACATATTAAAAAGTGTTCATTCTTATTAGAATGCAAAGAAATCCAAATAAATCAACTTTGTGGTTTATCTATAGGTGTCTATATACACACACATTTAGACACACTGCATATGCATACTAAAATATATTTTAAATAAAATATAAAACTCAATGCTTTGGGATTGGGAGAAAATACCACATATTGAGACCCTTGATGACAGTGGAAATTGGTTCCCTCCTTTTAAAAAGAACATATAATACGTGTGTATGTGTGTTTGTGAGTGTGTGAGATCTAAATATTTATCTGATTAGTCCCTGTCCTAAAAAAATAAATTCTCTAGACTAATTCAAAAATATAAATGTGAAAAGTATTCACTACAATGTTATTTGCAATAGTCAAGTGTTGATTTGGAAGTGATTTGCAAACTCTTGTGAGAATATCAAGGAAATATCAACTGAATATAATAAGGAGTGCATTTTAAAATTATAATATATGTTAGAGAATTGTTTTAAAAATTCAACAAATAATGTAAAAGGCAAATATAGAAGTTCATTTATGCTATCAGTTGCAACTATGATGAAGTACATCTGCTTATAGACAAGAACTGGATGTAAGTAAGAGCACTGAGGTGGAAATAGCTGGCTGTGGGTTAGGACTATAAGTGGCTGCTTGTCAAGATATTGTGATTTGAGGCATATTGTTTGTAGCAGGCAACAGCAGTAACTAAGGATAGCACAACAGAGAAGAGGAAAGCACGGAAAGGGTGCTGCCAGGGTTCTTAGTTAAGACAGTGTCTCTGACTTGTCTAAACAGAACAAGAATGGATTGATGAATTCTTGATGGTTCTCAGACTCTCCAGAGAGCCAGAGAATAATGGCCAAATTTATTCTAGTGCTTGCTCTTCTGAAGTCATCACCGATATCCCTGACTGGGCGCACATAGACTGCATATCTTTTGGGGATTAAATCGTGTCCCCCATAAAGACAATTTCAATCATTAACCCACCTTTCTGTGGATGTGAACTCGCTTGTAAATAGGACCTTTGAAGATGTTATTATTAGTTCAGATATGGACTCATTTTTGAATAGGATCTTCGAAGATCCTATGTAGGTGAGGCTAAATGGAAGCATATGACTGGAGTCCTTATAAGACAGGAAATTCGGAAGCAGTCACCAGAGAAAGCCACTGGAGGAAACCAAGAGGCATGTGATGGAGGCAGAGATGCAAGCCAAAGAGCCCCAAGGGTTGTGGCAAGCCAGCACCAAAATACTCCAGACTCTGGGAGAAAGCATGGCCTGTTAAGATCTTGATTTTGGGCTTCTAGCTTCCCAAACTGTGAGACAGTAAGTTCCAGGTGTTTAAGCAAACCCACTGTGTGGTATCTGTCATAGCACCCCTGGCAATTGTTGTCATTGTCATCACAGTAGTAGTTGCAACAGTAGTAATGGTAGCAGTAGTGGTAGTGGAGGTGCCGATGGTAGAAGTGGCAGCAATAGCAGCAGCAGTAGAAGCAGAATTGTAGTGATAATAGCAGCAGCATTAGTAGTTGTGGTAGTAGTAGTCATAGTAATAGCAGTGGCAATAGTGGTAGTGGTATCAGTGGGTAGCAGTAGTAATAGTAGGTGTGGTGGTGGTAGTCACCACAGCAGTAGTAGTAGCAGCAGTAGTGGTAGTGGCAGTAGTAACAGTAACAATAGCAGTATTAGCAGCCATATTAGTGGTCGTTGTAGTGGCAGTAGAGTAGCAGCATCAGCATGAGAAGCAAAGCACAATTAGTAGTGGTGGTAGCAGGAGCAGTAGTAGGAGCACAGCAGTAGTAGTGGAAGCGGTGCCAGTATTCACAGCAGTAGTAATAGCAGGATTAGTGGTGGTAGCAGTAGTAGCAGCAACTCTAACAGCAATAGATAAAAGATCATTTTACATACCATGACCTGTTTACTCTTCTCAACTACCCATGGTCATGCTTTTACTCTTTTCCACTGTCTCATCAGTGGTACCGAGCAAGGGCCTGGAACATGGGAGGCGCTCAGGAGCATCTGTGAGTGAATGGACATGCCACTGAGGTTGGTATTCTTGTTCTCCCACTTTCACAGATGAGGCAAAGGAGACTCAGGGAGTTAAAATAGCTTGACCAAGTGGGAAAAAATTGTTTGAGCTTGTTTAAGAGATTGAGTATCTTGTCTTAAGAAGCTGGAATTAGAACTCAGGGCTTATGAGCCCAGATTTCATCTGTTTAATCATTGTACATAAATGTAAAAAGCTGCAAAAAAAAACAAAAACAGGGAGAATGTCCACATATGCCGCACTATCTCAGAGAGATTTCCATCTACATTGCCTAGAATAAAATTAAAAGTTGGGTGCTTCAATAGGTCAGAAATCTAGAAGGCAAATTTCAGGCAGAAGGGCCTGAGCTGGATGGTGGAGGCAGAGCCTCTCTGCTTTCTCAGTTGTAGCTTATTCAGTTCTGGTGAGAGCAGCGCTCAGAGCTTTCATCAGAGGACCAAAACAGAATGCACCTGGCTCCCTGATGCACCTTCCAACCCACTTTTTCTGAAGGCTCAGCATGTATCAGAAAGGGCATTTTTTAAACAGCAAACCAGCTAATATTTAAAAGTTTTTTAACATACCAAATGCTTTCATTTACATTCTCTTATTCAATCTCAGGATAAAAATTATTTCCACTTTTCAGATGAGAAAGTCAAGGCTGAGAGAGATGAATGTACTAATCCAACATCATACAACAAAATGATAGGGCCTGGACTTGAGTTCAGCAATTCTGCTTTTGATCTTAAATATTTAGGGAACATTTGCCCCCTTTGAGAATATGATAGAAACTACAGATAATCTTCCCAGATTACTTCCCCTCTTTTCTTCTCCCCTCCTCACCCCTCTCTGCTTTTGGTTCATGGAAACTCTAAGGTCCCAGCTGACTAATCCCTTGCTCTAAATCACTATATAGAAAAGCCTTAAAAAGAGAACATTAGATAAATCAGCCTATATATCTGATTTTGTTTGGGGCCTCATTTTCCTATGTTTTAAACAGATACAGAGATTTGCTCTGTGTTCTGGAGATCTCTGACATCTTTATAACTAGGAGACTGTCACATGGATGCCTGCAAATCCTCTGTCCCTTGAGGTAATTGAAAGTTAGTTAGAAATTAATGCCAAAAACTAGTTGGAGACAGGAGATATTCTGTTCTCCTGTCCAGCACTAAATGGGTCATATGATTTTGGTCCTTAGTGCCCATCTGGAAAATGGACCTTCAGTGCCAGAGGGCATATATCACGCACTAAGGTGACCAATCTGTCAGTGAGTTAGAGATTCAGGAAAGGATGCAATGGAGAAGGAATGTAGATTGAAAGGGCCTAAAAGAAGATGATTTGGATGAATTACAAGCATTGTATGTTGGTGAGTGTATTAGTCGGCCAGAGGGGTGCTGATGCAAAATACCAGAAATCTGTTGGCTTTTATAAAGGGTATTTATTTGGGGTAGAAGTTTGCAGTTACCAGTCCATAAAGTGTAAGTTACTTCCCTCACCAAAGTCTATGCCACATGTTGGAGCAAGACTGCTACCGATGTCTGCCAGGGTTCAGGTTTCCTGGGTTCCTCTCTTCCAGAGGCTTGACTCTCTCCTGGCTCAGGCTTACTTCTTTCCACAAGGCCAGCTGTAGACTATCAGGTGAACGGCTCATCTCTTTTCCTGGGAACTTCTCTCCTTCCTTCATGGAACAGTTCAGGGGTAGATAGGTTGAGTAGGTATCTCTGCCACCCTCAACGTTCAAATCAGCTGCTCCATTTCTCTTCCTCTCCCAGCTAGCAGAGAGGTGACAGAAGATCAAAGGTCCCCTGCCCAATCAATCTAGCACTGGTAAGTTCAGAGTTGTATGACCACACATAGCTGGGAAGCTGGGAAACGTGTCCAGCTGAAACTCCATTACTAGGAAGGCAAAAGGGATAGTCAGTGTTCTAGTTTGCTAAGCAGCTCAAGCAGATACCATGAACGCTGTTGGCTTTTATAATGGGAATTTATTAGCTTATAAGTTTACAGTTCTGAGGCCGTGAAAAATGTCCAAATCAAAGCATCATCAAGAGGAACCTTCTTCCTGGAGACTGGCTGCTGGCTATCCTGGACTCCTCTGTCACGTGGCAAAATATGTTGGTCTCTCCTTCTTTTCTTCTGGGCCTTGTTGCTTCCAGTTTCTTGCTTCCACGGTTTTCTTTGTCTGAATTTCATTATCTTATAAAGGACTCCAGTAAGAGGATTTAATACCCATCCTGAAGGAGGTGGGTCACATCTTAACTTAGGATCCTACTCACCAAAAGTCCACACCCACAGGAATGGATTATCTGTAAGAACATGGTTTTCTGGGGTACATACGGCTTCAAACCGCCATAAGCAGGAACAACTAGAAATTTGCTTCAAACAGGGTGAGGAAGCAATGCCTAAAGCTGGGATATTATGAAGCGGGTGCTCAGAGTCTATTTAAAAGAAACATAAGGGAGACAGGACTGAGCGTCCAATCACTCACGTGGCTCTTAGGGTGAAAGCAGCCAGGGTTAGGAGGTTACTTGATGACGGCAGAAGACATTTAAGCACCCCTCTCCTCCTGGTACTTTAATGGAAGACCTAACTGAGGAAATTTGGGTGCTGGTCCCAGTTCTACCATGTACAGCCCCCAAATTTGGACCCAGGTCTAGTAAATAGCTGTTGTTATTGTCTGGTGTAGTTTTCTTGACTTGCACCTAACTCCCTTTCTCTAGTAATCCTGATTTTTCCTCTCAGAACTATTCCTGCTTTCTTCTCAGGACATGCTCTACAAACTCTTTTAAGGCATGTGGTTTAGGTCTGGCTAATCAGCCACAGTGTTTGATTCAGGGATGGGCAGTTGGCTTCAGTCAGGCAGGCTGATAAGACCTGGTCCTGGGGATTTTGTTGGAGTCATAAGAGAGATGCTTTCATTCTGCCAGGTTTGCTAAGATAAAACGTAAACTCAGAATCATTAGTGGCTGCTTTTGCCACTATAGGGGAGATGCCACCTGAGAATGACGGAGAGATGAAAGATGAAGGGAGATTGCTGATGATGTCATTCAGAGTCCCTGGATCCAGCCATGTCTGAAGCTATTAATGCCAGAATTAGTTTCATGAGAATATAAATCCTTGTGCTGGCTTTTGCCAGTATGAATTAAGAACTTGGAATGAAAACAATCCTAACACATCACATTCCAATTCCCCTGCTTTTTCTCCCATACAGTGGCTTTCCAATTTGGCTGCATACCAGAAATTTAGGAACTTTATAAAATACACAGATTCCCTAAAAAAATTAGTTTATCCAGTCTGAGGAGAGACTAGCAATCTTTTTTTTTTTTTTTTTTTTTTTCTGAGGTGCCGAGGCTCGGATTGAAACCAGGACCTCTTATATGGGAAGCTGGCACTTAACCACTAAGCCACATTAGCTACCCTGAGTTGGTTGTTTAATTTGTTTGCTTGTTGTTTGCTTTTGTTTTTAGGAGGCACCGGGCATCAAACCCAGAACCGCCCATGTGGGAAGCAGGCAGTCAATCATTTGAGCCAATAACTTGAGCCACATCCACTCCCTGCAATCTAGTTTTAAAGGCTTCTCAGGTGTTTCTAATAGGCAGTTCAATTTGGGAGCAACTAATTACTCCATGATGCCCTCAGATGCGATTATTGCTGTGTGGCTTTGGAAAATTGCTGACCTCTCTGGGTCACTTTTTCTTTAACTGCAACAAAAAGGAAGACTGGGTGAATTTTTAAGGGAACTTTCTGCTCTAAAACTATGTTGGCAGTTTCCTTGTCATGCCCCTTCCTGCCTGCTCCAAATCCTCGCGCACACACACACAGAGTTGTGAAAAGCCAAGAAATGCACCTCTGAGGCTTTGGCCCACTTTCCATAACTGACTCTCGCCTCTATAGCAAGCACTGACAGGTGTGAGCTGAGAAAGATACAGGCCCTGTTTGAAGCATCGTGATAAGAGAAGCTGGGAGACAGGCTGAGGAGAAGAAACAGAAATATTGATCTCAGGAGCTGACAGGTTTTACTGAAGAATCCAATGGTGAAGAGGGTAAGCCCAGACTGAAAAGTTTATACTTTCCCTATGCAATTTTTGACTGCAGCAGAATCTTGTTTAAAACATTTTCTCATGTTATCCATATACCAGAGTTCCATACTTCCCAGTCTTTTCCTGACACTGGCAACCCTTGATGTTTGGAGAGCTTGCTGTTCCTCAAGCATGCACTGTTCTTTTATGTCTCTGAACCCTTGACTGGCCAGCTTTTTTGCTTGAACTTCCTGCTCCCCTTCTGAGCTTGGTGAATGCTTGCCTACCTTTCAAGACAGGTCTAGCAGACTATCTCTGTGAATCTTGCTGGAATGCCCCAGGCAGTGTTGTCAGCCCCTCCCTCTGCTGGGCTTCAAAGATATAGTCTTGGTCCAGTGACTTTCTGTACGAGTTCTAATTATTTGTTCACAAGTCTACCCCTGTAAGAAACGGCGGGGACTGTATGCCTAGGACAAAGTCTGTGCTGAATAATTTCTTTTTGAATAAATGAACAGAAGAACTGAACAGAGGTGAAGTAAATAGAGTGTCTTTATCCTAGCCACCAGATTGTAGACTTAAGAAGTATGGGTGGAAACTTTTTAAAATTGTATCACGCACCTTCACAAAGCACAATTTGATTTTTCACACAGCGGTCATTTTGAACATCTACTAGAACAATGGTTCTCAATCTTAAGCTTGCCTCAGAATTATCCGGAGGTGGTTTAAACATAGTACACCAAAGGGCCTAAGTATTTGCATTTCTAAGTTCTCAGGTAATGCTTGATGCTGATGCTGCCAGGACTCACTTTGAGAATCACTGTAATAGATTATATGATTCTAGTTCAGAATTTTTGAAATGGGTATGAATTTTGTTCCTACACCAAGCTGTCCCATGATACTTGGGCTTTGGAATTTCCCTGCTGGCTTTTGTATCATATCGTTACTTTCTTCCTTAGTGACATGATGCTGCTACTCAATTGAATTATGCATGAAAGAGAGCAACACTGGACTGCTGCTGATGAGACAAATTTGTATAAGAGAAGAAGCTAGGACTGGTGCTGTTGGGGTGTGGGAGAATGGTCTAGCCAGGGAAACAAGATAAACAAGAAGGAAACTTAGGAAAGGAGTGTGGGAGATAAGCCGAGAAATAAGAATTTCCCTTGGATTTTAGCAAGAGAGATTAAAACTTTAGGGTATTTCTTGACACGGGGGTTCTGAACCATGGCTGCTCTGATTCACTGGGGCATGCAGCTCAGATATTGGTATATTTTAAAGCTCCCCAGGTGATTCCAGTAGGAAGTCAGGATTGAGAATCTCTGCTGGAATGCTTCTATTTTCCCAGACTTCCCCAATTTTACTGGTTGACCTTGGGCATTGTTTAGCCACATGACTTAGCTGTACCTGCCCTGCCCTTGCCATTCTGCTCACATGGGGTCCCACCCGAATGTAGATCTATGTCCAGGACAAATTGCCTCTCCTTGCCTAAGCGGATTCCACAGATGGATTCCATGTAGGAACCATGGATTTAAAAATATATATATTTTAGTAACATATATACAACCTAAAATTTCCCCCTTTAACAACATTCAAATATTTAATTCGATGCTGTTAATTATGTTCACAAAGTATTGCGACCATCACCACCATCCACTACCAAATTTTTCCCATTATCCCAAATAGAAACTGTACAATTTAAGCCCTAACTCCCTATTTCTACGCCCATCCTGTCCCATGGTAATCTAGATTCTAGATTCTGACTGTATAAGTTTGCTAATTCTAATTGTTTCATCTCAGTGAGATACAATATTTGTCTTTTTGTGTCTGCTCTACTTCACTAAACATGATGTCTTCAATGTCCATCCATATTCTCACATGTATCAGAACCTCATTGGCTGAATAGTACTCCATTGTATGTATAAACCACATTTTGTTTATCCATTCATTGTTCGATGAACACTTGGGTTGCTTCTATCTTTTGGCACTTGTTAATAATGACACTATGAACATCGGTATGCAAATATTTGTTCAAATCCCTGCTTTCAATTCTTTTGGGTCATATGGTAATTCTATACTTAACTTTCTGAGGACCTGCTAAACTGTCTTCCACAGTGGCTGCATCATTTTTCATTCCCACCAACAATGAAAGAGTATGCCTATTGCTCCACATTCCCTTCAGCACTTGTAATTTTCTGGGTTTTGGTTTTTTTTATTAGTAGTATCTGTAGCAGTTTGGCATTATTTATGAATTCCAAAACTAGATATTGGATTATGTCTGTGAACTGATCTTTTCCTCTGGGCATATTGGATTATATTGGATTCAGAGGTTTACTTGATTAAATAATGATTAAGGCTTTGATTGGGCCACATCAGTAGGGCCTTGAGTCCCCGCCCTTTTGTGGGTGAGGACTCACAGATAAAAGACACAGCAAAGGACAGAGTTGGAGTTTAGATGTTGGAGTTTTTGAGCTGGAGCCCCAAGAAGTTAGCACACAGAGAATCTTGGCTGTAAGGAAAGAGAAAAGGCCCCAGGAAGAGAAACAAGCTGTTTGCCTGATAGTCTACAGCTGGCCTTGTGGAGCTAGCAGAGGAGCCGAGCCCAGAGAGAAGCAAGCCCCGGGAAGAGAGGAACCCAGGAAACCTGAACCCTCACAGACGTCAGCAGTCATTTTGCTCTAACACATGGCAATAGACTTTGGTGAGGGAAGTAACTTATGCTTCATGGCCTGGTAACTGTAAGCTTCTACCCCAAATAAATACCCCTTATAAAAGCCAACAGATTTCTGGTATTTTGCATCAGTATCCCTTTGGCTGACTAATACAATAGCCATTCTCTATTGGGTGTAAAATGGTATTGCATGATTTTTGTTTTGTTTTGTTTTTGCATTTTCCCAATGGTTAATGATGGGATCATTGATGATCTTTTCATTTACTTTTTGCCATTTATATATCTTCTTTGGATAAATGTCTATTCAAGTCTTTTTAATTGGATTGTTTGTCTTTTTGTTGTTGAGTTGAAGGATTTCTTTATAGATTCTGGATGATAAACAGATATCAGACATGTATTTTCCAAATATTTTCTGCATTGTGTAGGTTCTTATTTTACTTTCCTGATAAAGTCCTTTGAGATGCAAAAGTTTTTAATTTTGATGAGGTCCTATTTATTTATTTATTTTTCTTTTGTTGCTTGTCCTTTGGGTGTAAAGTCTAAGAAACTATTACTGAACATAAAGTCCTGAAGACTCTTCCTTACATTTTCTTTAAGAGTTTGATAGCTCTCGCTCTTATATTTGGGTCTTTGATCCATTTGTGGTTGATTTTTATATATGGTACAAGTAAGGGTCCACATTCATCCTTTTGCAAATGGGCAAATGGAGATCCAGTTTTCCCAGCACCATTTGTTGAAGAGACTATTCTTTCCCAATTGAGTGGTCTTTGCCTCTTGTCAAAAATCAGTTGGCTATAAATGTGAGGGTTGATTGCTGAGATCTTAATTTGATTCCACTGGTCTATATATCTGTCCTTGTGCAAGTACCATGCTGTTTGGATTATTGTGGCTTTGTAATAAGTTTTAAGATGGGAAAGGGTGAGTCTTCCAAACTCATTGCGCTTTTCAAGATAGCTTTCGCCATTTGGGCCTCTTACCTTTCCATTTAAATTTGATTTTTGACTTTTCCATTTCTGCAAAGAAGGTTGTTGTAATTTTGATTGGGATTGCATTGAATCTGTAAATTTTGGGTATAATTGACATCTTAATGATATTTAGTCTTCCCATCCATGAACATGGAATATCATCCCATTTATTTAGGTCTTCTTTGATTTCATTTAGCAATGTTTGTAGTTTTCTGTGTACAAGTCCTTTACATCATTGGTTTAACTTATTCTTAGATATTTAACTCTTTTAGTTGATATTGTAAATGGATTTTTTCCTTGATTTCTTCTTCCAATTTTTCATGGGTAGTGTGTAGAAACACTACTGATTTTTGAGTGTTGATCTTGCACTTCACTACATTGCTGAATTCATTTATTAACTCTGGGAGCTTGTTTGTGGATTTTTCAGGATTTTCAGTATATAGTATCTTGTCAACTGCAAATAAGGAAAGTTTTACTTTTTCCTTTCCAATTTGGATCCCCTTCCTTCCTCCCTTCTTCTACCTCTCTCTCTCTCTTTCTTTCTTTCTTTCTCTAGCTAATGTTTTAAAGCCACTACCCTGGCTACTGCAGACTTCAGTAAGGACAGTTAGGAAGCTACAATACTAAGTGAGAAATTAGGGAGGGTTGGACCAGAGAAAGCTGTAGAGGTAGAGAGAAGGGGTGAGTATTATTCAGCCAGGGATTCATGTTTTTCCTGGGTCTTCAACCATTCCTCAAACTCTCTGCTTAGTGGAGAATGGACGTTCCACCTCAAGGATGAATCTTACTACATCTCTCCAACTGGTGAAGGTGGAGTTATGTTTGAGTAGTTGGGGTACCTGCTGTATCTCCACTACCAGCTCTTACATTTGCTACTGGCCACTATTAAACTCTGATAACAAACAGCTAGGGGTAGTGGTAAAAGCTTAGTATTGGGCATCAAAAACACCTGGATTGAATCTACT
This sequence comes from Cabassous unicinctus, assembly GCA_029593785.1. Classification (NCBI taxonomy): domain Eukaryota; kingdom Metazoa; phylum Chordata; class Mammalia; order Cingulata; family Chlamyphoridae; genus Cabassous; species Cabassous unicinctus. Next base: position 33,903 of record JAQZBX010005825.1, read on the forward strand.
AGTTACAGGCTAGATGAGCCTTATTTCCTCTCTGATAAAAGAGAGTAATAATGCTAAAACTTCCAGTTGTTGGTGAACCAAACGAGATAATTCCATCAAAAACTTGCTAGACTAAATTTTGTCTCTTCTTCTTCCTCCCACATAATGCCTGCATGGTCTTGTACTGCCCTTGGGAAATTTTGCCTTGTCTGACACGATCTGTCTCTATTGCCCCGGTTTGACTGTGATGATGGGAGCTTGGGCTAATAAAAGGAAAACCCTTGGATTGTTGATACTTTTGAAACATGCTGGCAGCTTTTCCAAGTGACATTACCATCCTCAACCCCCACCACTTCTCCAAGGGCACAGAATGCAAATCTGGCTACAGCTTGAACAAACTGACACTCAGCTTAGAGACAGTGCTCTGGGACTATCTCAGAGAGGTCAAAGGGGAAAAAGAACTATTATATAAAATAACAAAATTTAATAAGGCTGTTCCTGTCATCAGCTTTGGCCAGTGCCCCAGGAACTAGTGGAAATGCCCCAGCAAGTAAATGTCAAAATGCTGAGGAAGGGAAATCTCCCCACTAGTGGGAAAAATATTGAATTTACAATGAATTCCTTTAGACCAGAATTTTTCACATGTACCTGTCCTGGATTGGTTACCTGATTTTTAAAAAGGCATAGAAGAATACAGAAGGAAAAAATGAAAAATCCAATTATCACTTAGAATCTTCTCAGGCCTGTTACTGTGCTAGCAACCTTAGCTGGTCTAATCACTACTATCATTGAGTTCTAAGAGATAAGACTATACAAAAGCTGCCACATCAATGAGCTTGAGGGCAATTATTACAAAGCAGAGGGTCCATAAATTAAGCTGTTAGATTTCTGAGCTGTCAATGGAATATCAAAGTAGATCATGTGCCAGGCAGGAAAGGGTTATTTAGAAAAGGTTTTAGCTACCATATATATACTGCCAGTGGCAGTCAAATCTATATTTTCATTTCCCCTAATGATGTTAATTAAGCTCATTAAAATTACAAATAAAGGAGCTATGTAAAGATGTGGAAGTTTATTGTAAGGATACAAGGGAAGAATATGTAACAATAAAGCGCTAGGTTTGACCATCCATAGATTAAAAATGAAGGCACATTACACCAGTATACAAGCGCCTTAACTCTAAACTCCACCTGATATTTGGAAACTCTGCTCCCTCCTTTATAGAGTTCAGGAAGTTAATAGGGTATCTCAAAGGAATTGGAAAAAAACGCACTCTGGTGTTCTGGTTGCTTTCATTACATTGGCATTCCCTCCTCTATTGTCAGTATCATTGTATTAATTTGCCAAAGGTTGCAGATGCAAAATCCCAGACATGGGTTGGCTTTTATAATGGGAAATTTACTAGGGGTAAAAGCTTACAGCTCTGAGGCCATGAAATGTCCAAATCAAGGCACCATCTGAGATGCTTTCTCACCAAAGTCAGCTACTGTCGATCCTGGTGTCTTGCCATGTGATGAAGCAAGATGGTGGGTCTGCCAGTCTCTCTATGAGCTCAGCTATGGTGATCAGGCATATGGTTTGTGTCCTTCCAGGCCTCCTGTCTCAGCCTTGGCTGCTTCCTTTTCTCCCTGAGTCCAGCCATGGGTGGTCAGATATATGGTTCATATCTTCAGCCTTGAGCTGCTCCGTGGGCCCAGCCTCTTGGGGGCTTCATGACTCAGCTTCAGCTGCTGGTGATCCTTGCGTTCTCTCTCTCACATGGCAGAGTCAAAATGGCAGAGCTCCCTTTTCTGTGTGTCCTTTCTTCTGTGTCTCCATTTATATAAGGCCTAGCAAGAGGGCAGAGACCCAACCTGAGCCATGCCTCACTGACATAGTCCAATCAAAACAGATCTAATCAGGTGATCTAATCAAGGTCCCTTAACAGAATTTAATGTAATCAAAGGGTCTCACACCCACAGCAATGGATTAGTTACAAAACATAATCTCTTTTTTGGATTCATCAAATTCAAACTGTCACTGCCATGCATGAAAAGTGCCAGTTTTTTCAGGGGCTGTTTCCTAATCTTCCCCAAAAGGCTCATCCTTAAGTTATCAAAGTAGTGTATATATTATCAAAGTTGCTATATATATATATATGTTTCAATATATGGACTTCATTTGGATTCTGATCAGTTACACTATATCGGAATTTTTAAGACAATCAAGGAAATGTGGAATACTGACTGGCTATTTGGTAATGTCAAGTAATTATTGTTATATTTTGGTATGATAATTGCATCAATATTATGTTGCTTTGTTGAGTAGGTTATCTTTCATAAATATATATAAATAACCTGCATGATATCTTGGATTTAAAATATATATATAAAGACAAGGGAAGTGGGACAGGGTATAGATGAAACCAGATTGAGTTGATAATTATTGAAGCAGGGTGATGGGTACATGAGTACAATCTCTAATTTTCTGTACTTTTGAATTTTTTTAATGAGGGAGAAGGAAATATTAGACCTTCCTTATGTTAGCTGCTATTAATCCTTTCACTGTCAGCTCAATTTTTACTCTCTCAGAGTAGTCGCAATGGACATTTGTCATTCCTTTTTGCTACATAGCATCGGAAAAAGCCAGACATTTTTGTTTCCTAAATTCCTTGCACCTGGCGAGGAGACACAAACATGGGCTCCAACAAACAAATACACCTGTCCCAGATTTTAAATGAAAAGAATCAGGGACTGCATACACTGAAGTCTGTGAATTACCCAATATATTCTGGTTAAATTTCTTCTCTGTTTAGTTTGGCCAGAGATGGATTCTGTTCTTGTAATAAAAATCTTTCCTTAAACAAAAGCATTCACTGATTCCCAAGTCAAGTTCACAACACTTTAATAGGTTTTTATAAAACCATTTGCTTACCTTTCATAGCACTTGTCACAGTCCCAATTTATTCCCACACCTATTTGATTCATGTATGTGTTGCTAATCCGATTGTAAGCTTCTGGAGTGCAGGGATCATGTGTGTTTTGCTTCACTTCTGTATTTCTAGTGTTCATCCCAGTGCCCCGGCATATTGCAAAAGCTCAATGATTATCTGTTGAATGAATAAATAAGTGAATGAGAGCAAGAGGTGGGGGCAGTATTGTAGTGCTCTATCTTTATCCAGTTATCATATCCTTTTAGACACATGGAAAGCTGGACTTCTTAATCCTGCTATGGTTAGGTGGGACCATATATTAAGCTCTGTCCAGTGGTTTGTCAGTAGCAGGGTCAGGTGTAACTTTGGTCACAAGCGTTTAATTGCCAGGGCTGAAGTTTCCACTCATGTCTCTTTCCCTAGTGCAGTGAACATGATGGTCCCGTGTTCCAGATGATACTCTCTAGGAGGGCAGAGTTTGTTAGCCTAAGTGCCTGCCTGATTATGTGGAGTAGATCCCCAAGCTGAACTGCATTAAATGTGAAGGTTGAAAAAGAAATAGAACAAGCCTTTGTTGTGTTAAGCTGATGAGATGTGGGCATATTGTCATCTCCGCATACCCTACCCTATGCTGACTCATACAAATGGAAGAAGAGAAAGGAAAAGTATAGAAAGAGGAAGTGAGAGGAGTTAAGTGTTTGGGAACAAAGAAGGAAGTGGACAAGGGAGAATCTAGACTACAGTAGGCAAATACTTGGGTTTGTTGATACATATTTTTGGAGATGAAGCCAACCTGTCCACTTACTTGCTGTGTTATATTGAATAAGTTTTTTAACCTCTCTGAACCTCTAAAATTGGGAGCAAATACCAACTTTCTGGGGTTGTTGTATAGATTAATTTCAAATGAGATAATTTATGTGAAAGTACCTAACACAGTGTTTAGCTCTGGTCGAGTGCTCAATGGATGTTGATTGAAGTCATAGGTGAAACCAGGGAGGGGCAGAAGTACATGGAGGAAGCCGTGTAGCTGGAGAAGGCCTCCAATTGCTAAGCCAGCTCATGCTTTGAATCTCCCAAGTCTGTCACTGTGCACTGTAATTTAGTAAATCATTTCGAACAGTAGGGTGTTTGCTTATTCAATCAAGAAGTGGATTTATACCTAATTCTGGTGGCTCCTCTGCAAAGTGCTGTGAGCTTAGGAGGCTCCCCAGCTCAGGAGCCAGATTGCTGCATGGTGATTTATGTGATCTGGGAGGCTGGGCCCACCGCCCTGAGCACAGGGCATAAATCTGAGGCTTGCGGGGAACCCTGATTCGGCCTGGCACAACTTGGCAAAGCACCAGTCATTAGCCCCTCCTTACCTTACTGTGAGCTCTTGATTTTAAAAAGGGTGGGACATGGCCAGGCTCTGAGGCTGCTCAGTTCCATTCATTTTTTAAAATTTATCCAGATGATAATTATTGATCACCTTCTATGTGCCAGGCCTGTGATTGGTTCTCGGGGTACAGGTGGTAAATGTGGAAGATCCAGTCCCTACCCTCTTGGTTCTCACGCTCTTTTGGGAACAACCATTATGACAACCAATAATTATATTACAATGTGATAAGTGCTGTAAAGAGGGAAACCCAAGGTGCTGTGGGGACAAAAAAGGAGACATATAAGATGATCTTGGAGCATGAGAGAGGGTTGGCATTCTAGAGGAGGGGAGCTCTAAGCTGAGACATGAAGGAAACTTGCAGGAAGATGGAATGACATTTGCAAAAGAAAATAAATAAACAAGGTAAAAGAAAGAGAGAGAATAGAAAATTCCTGCAATGGGAAGTTATCCTATATAGCTGGAGAGCTTGAGTGCTGAGAAAATATGCTGGAGGGGCAGGCAGGGATCTGATTGTGGAGACCTTTTTGAACCAGGCTGAAGAGTTTGGACTTCATCTAAAGGGCAATGGAAACTAGGACGCATGGGGGCATTTGATAGAATTTTCTCTTCAGAAAGTTCCTACTCACTTTTCTTTGCAGAATTGACTGGAAGAGACTGGAAAGCCAGGTAGGAGACAGAAAACTCCAGGTGAGAAATGTTGGTGACCTGGATTAGGATGAGACAGGGGAGTTCATAGGTTGGACATAAAGTGAATAATAAAATCTAACACTGTCCAAAGCTGATCTAATCGTTACAACAAGTCTATGCTATAAGTGCTCCCAGTAAGTCCTTTGTAGAGATGAGGAACAGAGAGGTTAAGTAACTTGCTTAAAGTTGCACAGCTTGTAAGTGGATAGAGCTAGGATTCAAACCCAAGCAGTTTAGTTCCAAAGTCCATGCATTTAACCCTTATACTCTGCTGTCTCACTGCACCATGAGCTGTCCAAAGTGACAAGGTCCAAGGTCTGTATTATTCGTAGCACCTGGCACAGAGCACGACACCCAATAGGTTTGGTGAATGAAAGACTGAATTGGTGACTAGAGCCTGACCATTCTGGCTTTTCATCACTGCCCTGACTTTCCTAGCTTTGACCAGGACAGCAAATCTCTTCTCCTTGCCAAGCCAAAATTTAATTAGAAATCGGGGTGACTACCTCTCAGGGTTTCTTTGCATATCCAGCATGATAATGGATGTGAAAGTGTTTCATAAATGACACTGCACTCTGCCACAAGGGGTTATTACAATTCTTACTGTACAGGCTGAGACCCTACATTGGCATTCCAGGAGATCTTTTTCTTTTTGTTGAACACCACAATCTTCCTTTCCCTGGATGCCTTCATCACAAATTAATTACTGTTATCTTTGTCTGGTAGTTGTGGCCACCTGGCTATCCTTCTCTTGCTGAGAGCTGAGGCTTCTATAAGCCCAAGAGTGGGAAACTCTTTCCTCCTGGCGTCGGCTTCCTTTTTCCCCTATTTACTTCTCCTTTAATCTGCATATTATCATCAGCACAAAGCCCTCGGAATAACATCTGACAAATGACGCCTATTAAAAAAAAACTGTGTGCACTTCTCTTTCACCGCCTTCTAATTTGGAATAGCATTATAACTATGCATCGCTAGACAAGCAATATTATGTTAAGAACATGATAAAATACCAGCAGCTCTGTAATGGCACCAACCAAATGGTAATTTCTGCTTCAGAAATTGGTCATTTATTTTGCTGGTCTGTTCTTACGTTCAAATTAGATGAAGTTTAATATACTGTAAAATTGAATGTATTCTGTCCTTTTCAACAAATATGGCGTGTGTGAAAATGATTTATAGCCCACGGGAACATCTAAAATGTTAAATAATCTCTTTTTTGTGTGTGTTTCTTAAGTAAGTTATGGCCTGCGAGTTTAAACACAGGAAAAGCAAAACTTTATTAAGCTCCGGGACCTACTTCTCCCAACATCAGGCCATGGTAAGAACGGAAGCTGGGGCCCCGCACACATTCCTGCCGGCTGTAAGAGCAGCCACATTAATTGCTACATTAATTTTCTTCTATTAACTGTAATTGGGAGGAAAGCAAGTCTTCCCCAGTGAATGTTATAATTTGTGACTTAATTTTTAATAAAGCCGTGTTGAGACCATGGGTGCTTAGAACAGGTCATTTCTTTCAATGGGTGTTTGGCATCCTGCCGCTAGCCAACTATGAGAATAGCTGCTAGAAATGTGTGCATAGGAGCAGGAAGTAGAAGACGACAGGGTTAAAGAGTTTACAGCCCTTGCAGGGATCCCGGGCTCCCTTCTGGAAAATTCTTGACTTTTGCCTTCCTTCCTCACTTCCCACTCTCCTTTCTAAGCTCAAGGAAAACTTGGGAGACGCAGATAAATGGTCAGCGGATATGGTTAGACTTGTAGCCAAGTCATTGTAACACTCTGAGCTTTCTCATCTTTACAGATGAGATCATCTAATGATGGAGATACGAAACCATGCAAACAACTGACTCTTTTATCACATATACCATGTGCCAGGCACTCTTCTAAGCACTTTACATGTTCATTAAGTGCTTTACATATTCATTCAGTACTCATGATAGCTCTGTTGTATTGGTGCTTGATCATCCCCATTTTACAGATGAGGAAACTGAGACACAGAGACATTAAGTAACTTGGCCCAAGTCACACAGATAATAAGTAGAGGAATCAGGGTCTAGTCCCAGGTGGTCTGACTTAAGAGTATATGGTTCAAACCACTAGCCGAAGCCTTCCACAACTGTAAAGCAACTTGAGGGAGATGGCCATTGTGACAGGGCTTGGCATTTCTTCATCAAGAAGCTTCTGTTCAGACACGTTTATTTGATCCCTGCTATATGCCAAACACATCCCCAAGCACTGTAGAAGGATACAGATGGATAAGAGGAAAGCAGCAGTCTTTAACACACTTAATGTACCTGAAAGCACGCTATAAGCATGACTCTTCTTTCACCCCTCGTTAATTCCTTATGACAGCAGAACTTTCTGTCCCTCAGGTTTACTGAAAAGTCTAGCTCAGGCAGTTGGTGTCAGCAAAGAGGAGAAAATTAATATTTGTCAGACTTGTGCCAGTTTCATTTATGATTTTGGTTTCATTCTTAAAATAGCCTTGCCAGGTATGCTTCAATATTCCTATTTGACAGGTTAAATAAGCAAGGGATGGTCTGCAAGGTACATGGCTTGCCCATGATCCTACAACCTCCTAATTAGCCTTCCAGCTTCTACTACTAATCCATTTTTAGTCTGGCTCTACGCAAAAACAAAATTATCCCAGTGGATCATATGGGAGCTAACAGGGGCAATGGGGGCAATTAGCCTGGGGGGAAAGTTCCTGAGGAGGTTGTTAAGACAGTGAGGGAAAATAGGGGGCACAAAAGAAGCCCAGGACAGTGGGAAGCTGAGAGAAGTCTCAACAAAAGTATGGTCAGTACAGGATTATAGTTAATGATGGAGAGCTTGAGCCAGTCAGACATGGATTTGAGTTCCAAGCTCTCGCATTCTTAGCTGGGTAAGCTTGGACAGGTTTCTTAGACTCTTGGAGCTTTATTTTACTCAGTTCTAAAAAGAGCATGCACATAAGGTTGACTTCCTAATGATGTGGTAGGAATTTAATGAGATGCTGTTTGGGTGAATGATCTTAGTTGAGGGCCCTGCAGAGAGAAAGTACCTAATTAATGATTTACCTTAATTATATTAGGAATTCTCTCTGTGGAGTCAACTTGAAGGAGCAAATCACAACCAGGGCTGTCCTCCATGCAAATGTGCAATACTCACCTACACGGTTTGTCGTTGGCTTTCTGTTCTGCTCTTTCCTTTTAAGCCAGACTAATGTATCAAATATCAAGCAAGCTCCAGCTGACCACAAAGAAAGACACCAGCACTCACTCAGCCACTGTGGCTCCCTCCACTAAATGTCAAATCCTCATGGTGTGGGCTGGGACCCCGGACTTCCTAGGCTCAACATATGTCTCAGGTGAATCTTATGGTTGGGCAAATTTGGGAAACCCTGCACCTAGTGGTGGTTCTCAACTATAATATTTGTAAGAGTTGCCTCTGGAACCTGTTACATTGCAGACTTCTGATGGCCCAGCCCCAAGTAATTGAAAATCCAGGGGCTGGGACATCAGAACCTGCATTTTGCTTTGTTTTGTTCCCATTTCCTAATTATGCCCTCACTTGTCACCAAGCTATTTTATAATTGCTTGCATGCCTAATCATCACTGTATTTCAATGTCCTGCATAGATTGCAGCATGCTCAATGAAAAATGATGCATCCATCCATTCATTCATTCATATATTCATTCATTCAACAAATAAGTTTTGAGTGCCCAAAATATGCTGAGTATCATTTTTGGTCTTGAAATACCTTTCTAAAACTTAAGATCTTCCTTCACAATTTGTAAAATCTTGAATTATTTGGGAGAACTTAACCTCATTTCACATATAATGGAATGTTTAAAAGAAAAGAGGTAAGTTTTTCTGGTAAACTTGGGCAGGTTACTTAACATCTCAGGACCTTGGTTTAAGGGTCAGGGAAAGAGGATGATAATTTCCATGTGGTAGGCTATCCTCAGGGTTAGCACTGATGCTTATAGAGTATGTGGTACACAGTAGGTGCTTAAAAATGGGAAATATTATTGTTCTTAATGATAAGTAGAAAAGAACATTCAAAGACAGGGTTAACTGGCAATGATTTTCTCTGATGCCACTTCCCAGATGAATAGCCAGGTAAAAAGTCTTAATAGAATTATTGCAAAATCCTAGAATTTCTTCTCACATGCCCTGTGCTCATCCTCTGATTTTAGAGTATATATATATATGTGTGTGTGTGTTCCCTTTCTCTCTCTTATTTGAATTAATGTTTTCCTTCTTGGCTTTTCCTCCTTTCTTTCCTCCTTTCTTTCCATTACTTCATCTCTTCTTCCCTTAATTTTCTCCCCATTCCGCTTCTTATATTTTCCCTTCTTTATCTTCAGGCTTTCCTATTACTTATTATATCCTAATATATGTCTTTTTTTCTGATTTTACATTGTCTCTTTGGGGTCTTTCTATCTCTTTCAGGGACCTGGAACAAATTCATAAATGCTTGCTCATGGAAAAAGTGTTTCTTATTATTAATTTTTAAAGATAAATTGAAAGCTTCAAATTTCTCATTCAAACCAACAACAACAAAAGGAAAGATATCCCCTTAAAATTAATAAAATAAAATCATTGTGTGTGTCTGTGTGTGAAGCCATACATGGAAGTACAACCCATTTTGTGGGTCAGCACCAATTACAATGGTATATTTTCTATAGAATGAAAGACATAATATACTTTCAGGATGACCTGGTTCTAACACACTTCTAGTAAACTAGCCTTAGGATTTTGAGGAAGTCATTTGACTTCCCTGGGCTTCTCTTTCACATTTATAAAGTAAGTGGGTTGGACGAAACATCTCTAAGGCACTTTCTAGTACTAAAAATTCCATGAGTCTAATCTCTGATTCACTTGCAATGGAAATACTGTCAATGGCCAAATTTCATTAGCCTAACAACCCTTACTAGGCATAAAGAGGAGGTACTGAATTACAAATAGAGGGCAATTTATTTTTTCCCAATTTCTCTGGATCTAGGGCACATTTCTAGACTTAATTTTTCTCCTACCTTTGGAACTATAGTTCTACAACTCTGGAAGGGCATGAGCAGGTGAGTTATGTCATGGGGAGCATTCTCAGGACCTTTTCTGTAGGCAGAGGATTTCTGTTTCTACCCCTTGAAGATATTTTAAAAATCCAATAGTATAACACCTGGTCTTTGGAGCTACCATATTGTTTGCTTTTCAGAGTCAAGCAAATGTTACCAAAAGCACAGCTATTTCCAATAGAAGGGCTCACATGATCCGGCACCACAAAGGAGAAATACGCCTCTCAGTGAGAAGGTGATTTATTGAGAGTACACAAGTAAGGAACTGCAGAAATATTCCCTAAACCAGTTCAAAGTGAGAATGGGAGCTAGGGTTTTTATAGGCAAAAGGAGAAGAGTAGGGGATAAGAAAAAAAAGTTAAGAAAACAAGTGATGACATTAGCTCTTCCAATGGTCTTGTGAGGAGGGTACGTGCAATTTGCCAGTCCTGCATTGTCTCAAGCACATTCAACTTGTCCTTGGTTTCAGTGCCTAATAAAACACAGTTCAGATATTGTTGTGCAGGCACAAGGTCTTCATGGCTCCTTTCTCAGCCGACCACTCAAGGATATCAAGCTTTTTGTCTGTAAGAAAAGTTACAGATTTACTAGGTCATAAGGTACTCCTGACATCATTTGTCTGGCTTTGCTTTGAGATGTTATCTTGTTCCTGTAAGTAAAACTGAGAGGGTCTGGTTAATATCCTTCAGGGAACTAAGTGCAAAGAGTAAACTTCTAAAATTAGATTAATAGAAAACCAGCTCAATTAGTTTTAGAAAAATTTTCAGGGCTGCTTAAGTGAAGAAATTTTAACAAGCACATTTTCCAGCTATCACAAACCCTTTTCTTTCTTGATCCTTAATATTAATTTCTTTTCCCTGAGTATACAGTACTGCCAAGGAAAGTCCTGCAAACTTTGGAATACTTTAATTATTCACCATAATACTAAGAAGCAGATGGATAAAATATCTTGCCACCTGGCATAACTCTCAGGCTCCTCATCATCATGACCTCCTACCTCCCTTGAATTTGTTCTAATTTGTCAATTATCCTTATAAAGTGTGATACTGAGAACTGTCCTCAATAATGTATCACACTGAACATCCAGGTTTCATCTTTCTACCACGTTCTGGACATATTTCCAATTTGGGCACATCTCTAAGTGTGGAGGTCATAGACAGTTCATACTCAAAATGCTCCATTGACCTGCTCATTTCCTGACACCAATATTCTTCTTATGTTACCAGTTTTAGGTAGTGTGGCAATTTGAAGGTGAGTGGACATGAGAAAATCATGTCCTTAGAGCTAATCCATTCCTGTGCTTGTAAACTGACTGGAGATGCAACCTTTTGATTAGATCACTTCAGAAAGGCATGACCCAGGATGGGTCTTAATCCTGTTACCATGGTCCTTTATAAACATGAGAAACATGAAGAAACACATAAAAAAAAAACAACTGCAGAGACAGAGAAACCCCAAGAGGCCGAGAGAGAGATCCTGGAGGCTGGGGGCTGGAATCACGGGAGCAGAGAAGCATGGAAAGAGGCCCCTGAAAGCTGGAAAGAGACGAGACCTGGAGGAGATGGAGGAGACAAGCCATATGCCTGATTGCCTAAGGTGAACTCAGGGAGAATATAAGCCTGGAGGAAAAGGTGGAGACTGAAAGAGCTACCACTATGCCCTGCCATGTGCCTGATCCCCCACAGCTGAGCTTGGAGAGAAAGCATCTTTAGAAGATGCTGCCACGTACCTGATTGCTCACAGCTGCAACTTGGTGTGACAGCATCTCTTGATGATTCATTGATTTGTACACTTCCATGGCCTCAGAACTATAAGCTTTTAACCTAATAAATTCCTGATATAAAAGCCGACCTATTTCCAGTATATTGCTCCCAGCAGATTTTAGCAAACTAAATTAGGTAGCTCCTCTGATATCTACTCAGTTATCTAAGTTAGAAATGTCCTGAACCACTCTTTCTCTTCTTCTCCCTTCCCAGAGGTAGGCATATCCTATAAATTTGACCACAAAATTATTTATTGGTTCAGAACTCTCTTTTCTGTTCCTACTGCCATCATTTTAGTTCATGTGCTAATGTCCCACCCAAATTCCTGCAAGTACCTTCTAATTTATATCCATATCTTTACTATTGCTACTTTCATTTTCTAGTCTTCATACAGAATGATCTTTCCAACTTGAAAGCTTTCAATGCTTCTCCATGGCTTTCATAATGAAGTCAAAATACCTTGTTATGGCATGCAAACTTTTCATGATCTACTTCTCTTTTTACTATTTTAATTTTTCAAACAATTTTGGAAAAATGGCATTCATTTTTTTAAAGGTGGTTAAGCTGGAAAGGTATAAGCTTGGAGCTACTGGTGGACATATTTGCCATCTTGTGGGGACAACTCCTATAATAAATATGCCAATTTATTTATTAAGATGAAGGATGAGCTGTTATTCATAGACAAAGAAGGGGAGAGAGAGAGCACATTTTTGTCCTGATGATGAGAGTAGATATATGGATTCAGGCATGCCTGAAGCTTCCTTGAACTTCCCAGATATGTGAACTAATAAATTTTCTTTGTGCTCATGCTAGTGTTCCTTGGGTTTTCTTTCATTTGTATACAAAGAGAACAAATTAATTAGGGTTATTTGTCTTTTTTAGTAAATGTCTTTCTAAATACATTTGAATCAGAATCAAATTACCCCACCATATCCCTCTGTAGAGCAATAAAAAACTTTATGACTCTCAAGTCAAACTATTCTCAGTCTTCATCTCCTAACCCCAATGAAACCAAGGAAAATGCTCTTATAGTAAGGGACAGCAGTGGAACCATAATATAAAAAAGTAGCTCCTATTTATTGATTACCTGCCTATACCAGACTCTTTAGATACATTATCTCTAATCATTGTCACAACCTATTTTGATGTACAATTAATCCTATTTTACATCTTAAAAATTAGGGTCTAATGGGTTAAGAAACCATGTTAGAATCACAAAGCAATGGATAAAATGGATAAGGTAAATGAGATACAATCTCAGCTTTTGTCTGCCTTCTAAATGAATGTGTATTATATCACACCACACCACACTATTCAAACTGTAGATAACAGCTATGTTCTCTGTATGAAAGAATAAAATAATATTGATTGGGCACCTACTATATGTCAGACATTAGTGTTTTCACATATATTAAATCATTATGTCATCTTATTTTGCCTTTTTATAACCCTATTAAGTAGGTGTTACAACTCTAATTAACAAGTAATTGAACTGACTAAGGACCAGGGAGTTCCAGAGTCAAAACGTGGCTAGTATTGGAATCCAAATTTGTGAATATGCTTTATTTCCCAATTATTCCTATTAACTCCTGAGGAACGGTCAAAATCAAACTGGCTATAATCAGATAAATTAGGCTGCTATTATTCTTATGCCCTAGTATTGAGATGTAAAGGCATTTAACACATCAAGGCAAAAATAATTTAAATGATTATTGATTTATCTTTAACATCACACTTCTCTCCTTGAAGACCCAATTTCCCCTTTTCTATAATGTGGGTATAGGATTTAATGACCTGAAAGGTGCTTTCCAGCTTGAAATTTCTACAGTTCTCTGATGTGTCACTTGTTCCAGCAAATATATTAGATCAATTATGATTAGATTTGGCAGCAAGTGACAGAGACTAGGAAGACAATGCCTTAAAAAAAGATAGAAGTTTATCTTTCTCATGTAAGAAACTAAAAGGAAAGCCACCTAAGGCTGATAAGGTGTTCTCTTCCACAAAATCTTTAGGAACCCAGGATCCTTCCAGAAAACTGTATCTTCATCATGATCCAAGATGGTGACTAAATCTCCAACCATTATATCCAAGCAGGATGGATTAATGAATGAAGACAAAAAGGGCAAAAGGGTAAATTACAGTTGTCTTTCAAGAAAAGTTCCTTGGAGCTTCCACATGACACTTCCACACCACATCTAGTCATGTGGTTAGAAGTTAGTCACTTGACCAGATGTAACTGCAAGGAAAGCTGGGAGATTTAACCCAAGTTCATCCTCCCCCCCAACACACACCCCTATTCATGTTCTCAGCTAAATTTCCATTACTTGTTAAAAAGTGGAGAATAGGTAGCGAGGGGACAGCTACAGGTTTCTTTCACACGTACTTTTTTGGAAAGAATATATCTCTGAAAATTACAAACATATTTGGCGAAAATGGAATGCTATATAAATAAATGTTAGATAATAACTCAAAAGAAAAGCGAGGCGTGGAAACTAAATCTCAGTTCTGTAAAAAAAAAAGTCTCATGTGAAACAAATAATCCCAAAATTGCCAATTAATGACCACTCTTTATTCTTTCCAAAGTAAGGAAAATTTACTTACTTATATTGGGCAACCTATTTCACCTCATTAAGCTTCATATTCCTTAGCCACAAAATGAAGATACTTAACACTATGTATTAGTATTGTACATTTGTTATAGTTCATGAGAGAACACTCTAATATTTGTACTGTTACCTACAGTCCATCTTCCACCACATGGTTAATACATAGTGTTAATAATAGGAGAATTATTTAAAAATATACCAAGTGTATGCTATGGACCATAGTTAGTGGTAATAGTCTGATCATGTTCTTTCATAATCTGTAACAAATATCCCACAACAATGTAAGGTGTTTGTGGAGGGGTGATGTATGGGAATCCTGCACATTATGTGTTATTGTTTTGTAAGCTCACAACTTCTCAAATAAATTAATTAATTAATTTAAAAAATAAGTAAATATAATAATACCTATCTACCTAGGATTTTGTAAGGATGTCAAGAAAATGAATTGTTCCCTAGGCAGGTATATTTGTTGTTGCAGATTTGGTTTTTAGAATAAATATTATTCAGACTTACTCCATATAGTGCTTTATAAACTATAAAGAGACAGTACAAGCTAGGGCTTTTTTGGGTTGCTGCAAGAGTAACCCAATTTGAATAGATTTAAGCCTTATAAAAGGAAATCTGTTTGGCTATTGTTATAATTGTAGGAATGGCTGGACTCAGTATTTCAAAGGAAGCCATAAGGGTTTTCTCTTTCTTATCAACTTCTACCCACTTGCTCTCTCTTGATGTAAATTTCATCCAGGCTCTCCTCTTCTGGTGGCAAAGATGGTTCCAAAAGCCATCTTATCAATTCTAGAAGAAAGCAAGTGCCTCTTTCCCAATATTTCCAGAAAATGTCCTCAGTGCCAATCTCACTGGCTTTATTTGGACCACATGCTGTTATCTGAATCCCAGTTATATTGAATAAGCTTATTGGCTGTGCCTAATTTATCAACTACCTTATGGTCTGAAATGGGGGAAAGAGCATGCCCCATTTCAAGGCCAAGTGATATAACCCAGAAGAGATTCTGGGCAGATAATGCAACATGTAGAACCTAGAAATCAGCTTATATTACCTTTTATAAATCAAAGACACTTAAGAGTCTGGAGAAATCACAAAGATAATCTATTTCTGCCCCTCATTTTATATATGAGCAGGACTGAAAGGTTAAGTGATTTGCCCAATGATATAAAACTGGTTAGTGACAGATCCAGGGTGAAAAGTCATTTCTCTTGACTCCTCGTCTGTGATTTTTCCTACCCAACAACTCTGAATACTTTTAAAGGATAACTAATGATAATCTGATTTGTGATAAAGCTGGCCTGTAGTTTTCTTCTTCCCTAAGCCACTGATACTTTTTCTTTAAAGAAATTTTCATTGTTTTTTATTTGGCTCATCACATAGGCTGCAAAAAAAAAAAGCCATAGACTAGGTATCCAATTCCATGAAAATTTGTCATGTTTTTGGAATTCCCAACAAGAATATACTTGGGATTCTCATTTTTATTTCCTAGAACTGTGACTTAAACATTCCTCTGGAAAATTTTATTGTTATTTGTTCAAATGAACATAAATCAAAATAATGTTTTATTCCCTTATAAACAGTCCAAGCTTATTGAAGAAACATTGGAAAATACAATAAAGCAATATATCCTTCATAATCCTACTCCCCAGGAATTATTCAATGTTGATATGTTGGTATATAGTTATATTATATAATGGATCATATTATACATACTACTATGCCACTTGCTTTTCTCACTTATGTTGCAAACAATTTGCAAGCCAGTAATTATAAATCTACAGCATCATTTTTAGTGTTTGTAGAGTATGTCATTACTTGACAAAACCCTTACTTATTTAAATTATATTCTAAGAAACTTAGTTGCTTTCCATTTTTTCACTATTATGAACAATGTGATGAAGAGTATCTTTGTACATATTTTTGGATCATATTTCAGTTAGGACTCCATAATTGTAAGAAACAGAAATCAGTCTTCTAAATAATGCAAAGTATTTATTGGCATCTGAAAAGCTAATGAGGAAAAAGTTATTATTCATAATAATAGATTTATAGTAAGGTGTTACAAGAAATCCCTGGAGGTTTGTATCACTCTGCCCTACATATTATATTTTAGTATTACCAACAAAGACAGAGAGAACATAGGAGTAGTCTTATATACCAAAACACATAACTCTATGCCTGATAAAATATCTGACCAGTGCTTAAAATAGAAGCTCTAAAACAGAGAAGGGTCAATACATTTATCCTATTTTTTTAAAAAAAAGGAACAAAGGAACAAATGGAATAGTTTAAACTAATACTCTTATGTTTAAATATAATTACATAAAACATAAAGTGGCAGTTTTGCATAGAGGTTAAAAATAAAGTTTGGTTCAACCATATCTAGTTTGAGTTCAGGTTCTACTACTTTCTAGCTTCTTTGCTTTGGTTTCCTCATTGGTAAAATATGTCTAATAACAGCACCTCTCATATAGGACAATTGTGAAGATTCAGTGAAAAAATTCTTATAAAGATACAGAAAGAGCTGCTGGAGTATGGTAAGTGCTCAACCAATATTAGCTCTTATCTTAAATTTTTACTGTAGAGTAATGGCTTCAGTCCTTCCTACAATGTAGCATTCTCTACCATTCCTCACCACTATCTGCAAACATTGGATTTGGAAAAATCATCTTAGAGTACTCATAACGGTGAGGGGATTGCCAGTTGGCCACACAACACTTTCTATAATGAGCTTTTTTCTTGAAAAAAAAATCTATATTTATATTAGACATATATAAATATGTGTACATATATGTCTATATATGTGTATATTTATGTGTGTGTGTATATTATATATGTATATATAATTGTTTCCATGAAATCTCTGTCCAGGTTCCAGAAACCACTTCGAAGTGGCAGAAATTACAGAAGATAAGGCCATTAAGGAATTACAGATGATGGGCACACTAACTAGGCACCATTTTGTTTCAAGATGGAGGACTGCTCAACAAATAACACTTTAGTGCCTGTATGTTGCTTAGAATTGTAGCCAATTTTGATAAAATAGCCTGAATTACAAAATTATCTTAGAGCAGCAGGCAGGAATGAAATACTGATTTGTGAATCCCAAGACTGGTCTCACTGGTTTTATTTAAGTTATTGTTTAGAAACATAAGACTTTCTTTTTTTTTTTTTTTTCATTAAAAGCTAGAAGCACCCATAGAGCTCTAGTCCATTCTCGGGACTGCACATGTTATAAGCCCAGAGAAGAGAAGTTGTCAACATTAAGAGGTGGAATTCAAACATAAATCTATCTGACCACAAAGGCCTTCACTACTGTGATATATTATATAGCTGCCTTTTAATATCTGTATCTGAAGATCAAATTCTTTTATTTCCTCTGTTTAGGGCTTCTATTTAAAGACCAGCTGAATAATTAATAGGACATAAAGGTGTAGAAGTGGAATGGAGCTCCTTCCATTTTCTGAGCCTGTGCCACATTTTCCTCACGTCTTCCCTTGACACCCTCCTACTCTTCTTCCAGGTCTCCTTTGAAAGCGACTTCCTCATGGAAGCCTCTGCTGGACTCCTTGGCCAGGAAGACTCACTTGCTTTAAGATCTCTTGGCATCACTTGTTTGTCTTTCAAAACCCTCATGATCCTTGTAATGACTAGGTTATTACTTGTCTTTCCTTTGTGAGTAAAAGGGACCAGCCTGTCTTGCATGCTTCTACGCCCCCAGGACAAAGATCAGTGTATGGAGCATAGTAGGTGCTGAATTAACATGCACTGAATAAAGAAATGATTGAATGAGTGAGTGAAGAGCAAGTTAGTGGCAGAATTTTATTTAGAAATGAAGTCTTCTGATTTCCAGAGCCAGCACACTCTTTCCTATCCACCAACTTATTTCAGTACTATAGGCTGATGCCACCTTTATTCCATTCTAACAAATGAATTTTTTCCCTTTCACAATATTTTTTCTAGGTAAATTTCCCAAGTATTTACTGATGCCTATATTTTGCCATACTCTGTGCTTGTATTAAAGAAGAAGGAGTGTGAACAGAATTGTTGAAGTGCTTATTGTTTAATAGAAGAAGGTAAAATAGAGACTCTAGAACCAAACTGCCTAGGTTCAAACTTCATCTTTCCCATTACCTGCAATAAAACCTTGGGCGAGCTACCTAGCTTCTGTTTGCCTCAGTTTCCTTATCCGCAAAATAGAAATAGTAGCAGTATCTATCTCAGAGTTGCTGTGAGGAGTAAACAGTCAATATTCTTAAGGCATCACATAATATTTATCATATATTAAAATACCTTGCTCTCATAGCAAACACTATTATTAGCTATTATTATATTAGCAAACTTTTTTTCTTATTACATATAAGTCACAGAAGTTTAATTCTTGGAAGGTGCTTTTTCTACAGCATCGTTTTCTTATCTTTCTGTGGGTAAAAAAAATAGGAACTATTATAATTTTTAAGCCATCTCCCCCGTCTCAATATTTACAAGCTGTGTGAACTTGGGCAAGTTCCTTGTCCTCTCTATGACTCACTTTACTCACTAGCAATATGGGACTGGTAAAAAAAAAAAAATCTTCCTCATAGGTTTGTTGTAAGAGTTGCAACAGACATTAAAACACCCACAAACTCTGGCATATCACAAAAGATCAGTAAATGGCAGTTGGGTGTATGCTACAACTACCAAGTGAATTGGTTCAATAACAGTCCTCCATAAAGTGGTCGTCCCTGGAAAATTATGACATTTACTGATGTCAAAAAGAGATACCCATTACTTCAGCATAAATGATTTTCTGCTGTAGGTGATAGGGCTTAGCTGTTTCCTGTTCATTCATCTCTTCAATATGTTTTAAATTAGCAAATATTTGTTGAGCACCTTACTGTCTATAGGGCAAACTGCTAGGCATCACGGAGGAGCTAGTGATAAATATGACTTCTTTCCCTCTGGTCAATTAGATGGGATAAGGGATTCATAAATGTCATAAGAAGATAATAAATGGAATCGTACAATATATGTTTTTTTGTGTGTGTCTTAGTTTTCTGATACAAAGTACCAGAAATGGGTTAGCTTTCAAAATGGGAATTTTATTTAGGGTAAGAGCTTACAATTCCAAGGCTGAATATGTCCAAATCAAGGCATCATCAGAGATACTTGCTCACCAAAATCAGCACAGGGAACTCAGAGTGGGGAAATCATTTCTAACTTTGGTTATTAAAAGAGGTCCCTGGAATAGGTATCATGTATGTTGGGTTTTGAACATACTGAGTGCCAAGTAATATCTATGAATGCCTGCTGTGAGATGTTCACTCTCTCATTTTATTCCCAGAACAATTACATGAGTTAAAAAATATTATCTCCATTTTATAAATTAGGTATCTGAGACCCACAGGTCAAGAGACTCTCTCAAGGCCACCCAATTGGTATGTGGTGTGGAATCTCTCCAAGCATCAAAGCAAAGGTGAAACCTGCAACCAAATTGCCTCCAAAATCTCTGGAATATGAGAAGGCAGTGGTTTTGTGAACAATCTATCATAATCTTATTTGCTGTAAGACGACCTAATTTGCCACTATCTAACTGAATTCAAACCTCATGGTGAGGCAACATAATAGAAACACCCTCCTAATGGTGCACCTGCTTAAGGCAAATGAATTGCTGAGATATGAATTAGAATTGCACTTTCAAAATGCACGGAAAGTTGGAGGATACATTGTGCTATAACATTGATTTCAATTACGTCTTAACCTTCAGCATGATGATGTGACATTATACTCCTCTGTCACTGAATGCCCTGCGCTCTTACTTTTATTTCTCTTGTTAAATATGAGCTTTGTTGTGCTCCATCGATCTCTGCAAATATTCTGCTGTTTACAGCTTTGATAATCTTTGTGTAATCTGCAGGAGTAATTGGATTCCTACAAACGTGGCTGAATTTTCAACATCACCTAGATGGAAAAAATGGGAGGGTGCTACACAATAAAAGCCCCCTTCCCCAAGTGGAGAAAACACCTTTGTTCTCTAGTTAAACTTGACCTTTTCTCTCAGGTTTGAAAGGTTATGTCCTAATAAGTTTGGATGCTGTTAACAGAAGGAATGTGTTTCCTTTAAATGAATCCAGGCTGTGAAACTCACAGTTCTCTTGCCACTTAGATTCCACCATTGCTGTGGCTGGTGATTGTCTCATTCAAGAAAATATAAGGATAAGGCTCTCATCTGTTAAAAATAAATCACTCTCTTTTATTATTTTTAGTATATTTTTATTACAGAAGTTGTGAACCTACAAAACAATCATGCACATATGTAGAATTCCCATATAACACCTCTTCACCAACATACCATGCCGTGGTGCAACATTTATTATAGATTATGAGATAATATCATCAGACTAGAACCACCAACCATGGTCCATAGTGTACATTCGGCACACCTTTTCCATACCCTCCCATTATCAACACAGTAATAATAGAGTGGGTTGGGGGAAAATACACCAAATGTAAGATATAGACTATAGTTAGTAGTAATATTTTGACAATATCCTTTCATCATTTGTGACAAATGTTTCACAGCAATGCAAGGTGGTGGTGGTGGGGTGATGTATGGGATCCCTGTATGATGATATGCATGTTTGTTTTGTAAGTTGACAACTTTTACTATGTACTTATTGTCTATGTATGTTTATGTATGAATGATGTACTTCAATAAAATTTTTAAAAAGGGAAAAGGCAAAGAAGGAAAAAGGGGAAGGAAACAAATAAGAAGGGAGAAGGGAGAAAGAAAGGAGAAGGCTATTTGGACTGTTTTCAACA
>JAQZBX010005826.1:0-55125 GCA_029593785.1 Cabassous unicinctus
TGACCCAAAGGGAAGCGGTGTATCAGCAACAAATTCATTGCAGTGTCTTCAGAGTATCCCCAAAGCCAGAGACCCAAGTTCCTGACGGAGGGTCAGATTGACAGAAGACTTCCCCCATCTAAGGGACTCACACAAAGACAATTCTAACCCACTGTGGATGGGGGAATAATTTGAGAATCCAATGGAAGACACAGCCCTCTCAGAAAAAAAAAAAAAATGCATATGGACACAATTGTGCACACATTCCAGTGGGGTTCTGGACCTTCCGTGGACCTTGTATAAGTGATAGTGGCCAGGAAGTCAGGGGAAGGTTCTACTCAGTACGGACTGGTCTCCATGTTAGCTGAACACCAGCTTCCATATTTGATAAGGGCTTGACTCCATACCTCACGTCCACCACCATGTTCTAAACTCCTTGAGGATGGTGTCCTGGGGCAAGCCTGGAGCAGGCCATAGAAAGTCAACACAGAAGAGGGGTGAGGGGGAAGCAGTGATCAGAAGGGGTGGTGAGGAGGGGTGGAGGTAGCCATGGACCCCTCCATATCACCTGCTGTTCTAGCTAAGGAGGGTGCCATCTTGTAGCTCCATTTCTGCCTGGCAGACTCCCTCAGAATTGGGAATATCTTACGTGTTTTGCAAGGGTGTTAAAGAGGGCAATTAAAGGGTACCATAAGTCAGACCTCACACAAGATCCTACCACATTGGAGGCCCTGCCTGTCTGATTCTCTCAGCTGGTACAGATTGGAGCCAGCAACAAAAGGTGTTAATAGCCTGATGAGGAGCCCATGCTGATAGATGACCCATTATGGTGATCACTCTTGTGCGAATGGCAAATAGGTTTGATCAATTCGATTTTAATGTAAAGTGGGGCCTGGGGGAGAAAAACAGCAACCAGGAGAGGGAAGACCCTTTGTTACTAATGTGTCTGAAAAAAGCACTTAATTGAGGTCATAATAATATTAGCAGTTCTCATCATCAATAATTCAGCCTTATTTATTACTACCGATAAAGTCCTGTCAGGTGTGGATTGGAGGGGGCTTTTGTTAGAGACTCAATAGCGTAGGGGGCAGCTTCTCTCTCTCCCTCTCTCCCTCCCCCTCCCCCGCCTCCCGTCCCCCTCACACCAGCTACTGGGCTACTGAATATCAAGGTTTCTTTAATTCTCAAAGCGCTTTCCAGCTACCCTCTCTGAAGGTAGAACTGCGGGACTGTGAAGATAAAAGTTTACGTTGAGGGTTAATGTAACCCTCTCCCATCCTTCTTTGCTCAATTTTTTAAAAAAGCATTTTCTCTGAAACAGTAACTAACTAATTTTGTTTAAGAGATCTGTCAGGAGCAAAACAACTTCTATTCTTGATTTAGTACCCTGAAGAATGACATCATTTCTGCTTGTTCACACGCTTTTACTCACCTGTGGTTTGTTATCCTTTAAAGCAAAAGAGAGAGTGTGTGTGTGTGCCAAATGAATGTATAATTGTACAATTAAAGATGCTAGTGCCAGTGTTAAAATTTAAAATGTATTAGTCTCATAAAACCGCCTCATTAGTCCCCATGT
Source organism: Cabassous unicinctus (assembly GCA_029593785.1). Lineage (NCBI taxonomy): Eukaryota > Metazoa > Chordata > Mammalia > Cingulata > Chlamyphoridae > Cabassous > Cabassous unicinctus. The sequence goes on from JAQZBX010005826.1 coordinate 1,556, forward strand.
CTTAAAGGACATACTTGTCCATAATGAGGCGAAGGCAGGAAATGGCGCAGGGGTGAAAGCAAGGGGAAGGAGGAGACATTTGAGCTGGCTGCCATTTCATTTTTCAGAAAGGGGGAGGAAAAACACTTAATAAAGATAATTGGGCTGGTAGTGCCTGTTCCCATCTGGAATCGCAGCACAGACAGACCCCAGGGCAGACGAGCGGTCATTAACCGGGAAAATAACCTATTTGGAAGGGATCCGTTTGTTTTATAAATGATGCTCCACTTTAGAACAGCTTAACTGCAATAATAATAAAAGTTCCTCGAAAACCCAGCTAAGGGATGGTGCTGAAATATTGATCCCCCTTCTGCAGATGATAGCTGGACTGCGCTTCCGTTCTGCTTGCAGGAAGCAGCTTTTGAAGTTTTGCTTTTTTTTTTTTTTAAAGTATAAATAGAATTGAAACTGCCCTTCGGTGATCAGCGACTATTAGCGGCGTTGGTTAGGAAACACCAAGCCATGGGGTCAGGAGAGGCGGCCCAGGCTGAAGGTGGAAGGGGGGAGACCTCTCTCCCTCCTCAGGCCAGGAGCAAAGGGGAGGAGAGGTCAGCTCTGTGCTCAGCAGCAGCCGCCAGGGTGAGCGGGAAACCAATTGCTGCGGTGGGGCTGCCCCAGCCTGCGAGGCATCCTAGGGACATGGGGCTTGGAAGAATTAATTTTCCCCAGCCCCAGCTCAGCTATTGTGCTCCTCGCCCCCCCACCCCCACCCCCACAGGCAGGGCAGAAGCACTCGGAAAAGCCATTCATCAAGGCAGAACTGGAATTGTCTAGATTAAGGCAGTGAGGAGAAGCCCAGCGCCTTATCCGACTGCCCTTATGGTGAAGACAAGGGGGAGTAATTACCGTAATTAGAATTAAGGTTTCAGTGGCAAATCTCCTCTGATCCACCGATTTCCAAGGAAGGTTGCTTAGCTGCTTAGGAGGGCATGTGAAAGCAGGGTCTTCTGAGACAAAGGGAGCATGCCTTTTAAGGAAAATGAGGAATCCAAGCTCTGAGGGGTCATCTACACCAGTGGTCCTTCACCACTGGGGATTTTGGCCCCCAGGGGACACTGGGCGATGTGGGGAGACATTTTTGATTGTCACAACTGGGGGGAGGGGCTGGAGAGGCCAGGGATGCTACCTAAACATCCTACAGTGCACACACACAACGAAGAGCTTTCCAGCCCCAAATGTCAACAGCACCCAGGCTGACAAACTCTGGTCTACACAGACCACACTCAGTGAGTAAAAAAAAACCTGGCTCTTAAGTTCACTCTGTCCCAGAATGCCAGTCTCTGTCCTCCCACCCCACACCGCCTCCTCTCCTTCAGTTTCACCACATAGTACATTAAGTTCCAGAAAAACACCTCCCTTCAGAGCTTCTCAGGAATAACGTCCCAAACCGATTTCTTCCTGAAGGTGTTAGTTTGAACCTGGCAGCTGAAGGGAAGGAGGGTGAGGGAGGATGCTGGGGATCTGCAGGACCCACTAGCCCTCCATCTCAGGAGACGGACGTCCTCCACGGCTCGCCACAAAGGCTTGGGGTCAAATCTTGCAGTAACCCTGGGCAGGTTTTGAACCCAAGTTTGGCATCAGTGTCCACATCTGTAAAATGGAGATAATAATTGCATCATTTCATAGGCTTTTGAGAAGGAAATGAGAAAGCGTTTAGCCCAGTACCAAGCATATGTTACGTACTCATAAAGGAATGGGGGTAGGGAGAGAGTAGGATTCAACCAGTTTGAAGCACTGAGTGGGTCAAGATTGCTGCCATCCTACATCCCCGTGGGGGAAGGGCACTGGCCATCGCCCATCAAGGGACAGCTGACATTTCCTAATCGTAAAGCCTAAAGCGGATGCACAAGGCACATTAGAATTATCATCCCCATCATCTGCCAAGCTTAAGTGTATGACTGAGCAAAGTTCCACTCACCTTCCCCTTATTTCTCTACCTTGATTCTAGAAAGAGAAAGGGGGGGGTGGATGGGGACCAGGGTAGACGGGCCTCCCTAAGTATCTTGCTGCATTGCTACGCTGTTTCTTCTTGACCGTGTTTGAGCTTATTATTTCCAGCAAAGCCCCTATCATTTTCAATGTGAATTTCAAATCGCACTGATCCAGCCCTTCTTAGCTAAAGGCAGCTTTATCAACCACCAGAGATGCGGGATTTGAGAGAGATCTGAGTAAATTCACATTGTTTGGATAAACTCATTCGGGGAGCTCAACAAATCAAAGCCGAAATGGATATGTATTCCAAAGAGACTGAGAACTGCTGGGAGAGGGGGGAAAGAGGAAAAAAAGTTACCATTAACATTTTTATTTCTTTAAGGAAAAAAAACAACAACATAGCTGTCCCTTTTTAATGAGTGCGTTTGCAACCTCTTTTTGAATCATTACCAGGGCTCCCTAGGACTCCAAGTGAAGTGATAGGAGCTGTGAGATTGTTGACAAGAGAAGCAAGTTGTCAGAGAAAATCAAGTCCTACAACCTCCTCACCCCACCCCCACGCCGGTCGTGCGACTGCTATCAAATATGGTAATGGGCGAATTTATGCATTATCCCATAATTTAAGCAACTGTGTGCATCATGTATATTTAAAACTATTTCTCTGTAGTTTTAATTATCTCAGTCTGCAGGGGCAAAAAGGAAAAAAGCAGGCAGCTCCCTAGCCTGAGACCAAAATGAAAGCACTTGCCTGCTGACAGCTAAGACGTCCATCCTAGCTGGTTGAGATTTCCTATAAATTTGCATTGGAAAGACAGCTTTAAGTATACTTAAAATAAAAAAGGGGCATTTGCATCTAATTTGCTACACTTGCAGTATTAGAGTTTTATCTGAATAAAGACACGTCAACTGGATTTATATAGTTAAGCTGATAGCTGGGAAAGTCAACACAGAAAACATCAGCTAAATTCAACAAAGTTGGAGAGCAGCTAATAATATTTACAAGTGTTTTTCCCCCTCCATTGCTGACTCTAAAACTGTAGCAAATTACCTTCTTCTTACCCAAGTCTGGTAATTGCAAGCTTTTAAAGAAAGGCACTTTTATAGATAGATGCCCCCCCCCCTTCCAATACACACCCATGTGTGAGCACCGGTGAAGGGAAGGGGTGCACCCAGGAGTGGGGGTGAACTGTGTTGTCCTCGTGAATCATGGTGGTTTTGGACTCAGGTCTAGGTTTGAATCCTGAATCTGCCACTCACTGGCTGTATGACCACTGGCCAGTCAGTATCTCCTAAGTCTCAGTTTCTTCATCTGTAAAATGGGAATTGTGGTCACTACAGTTGTGCAGTTTGTGGGCTGCATGAAGGTGCCCAACCAAGGGATCAGTGGGGGCTGAAATCCAGCCCCTTTCAGCTTGGGGAGCCAGTGACGTGGCTGGGCCATCTCTCCAAGGAAGGGGGCACCTTTTCTAAGTCACACACAGGTGCTGTTTGGCTACCAGTCTCGGATCTGTCTTCTCAGGGAGGGTCTGAGCATGCAATGGGATAAAATAGGCTAAGCACTGGAGGAGCATCTCACACATAGTAGGTGCTCAATAAATGTTAGCTTCATGATAATAATGATGATGGTGATGATGATGCATCAACAATGAAATAACAAGGCCACGCGGCTGACATATTTCTTATTACAGAAGAGCCTCAACATTCTCTTCAATTGCTTTGAAGACTCCATTTTCAAGGCCAGTCCCAGGCAAGGCAGACAAAGCCAGGGTTCCAGTGGGATCCAGTCACAGGTGATTGTCTCTGATTCCACAGGCCGGCCCCATGACCCCTGCATGGGCGAGGCAGCGGTGGCCTCAATGTCCTTTTGATTTGGAATGCCCTTTCCCTCCAACATCCTCTCCTCAGCTGGCTGGAGTACAGTAAATCCCAGGCTTTAGGTCCAACCTCGCACAGCTGGAAAGAGATTCCTGTACTCTTGAAGGCCCCTGGGGGCTACCTTTCCTTCCCTCTTTCCCAGCTTTGAAGGAAATAACGGCTCAGGAAGGGGGCATGACGCCCCCCTGTGTTGGCTTCCTGGCCTGGCTGTTGCCTGAGAAGCCCACCCAGTCACTGCCCTGAAAGTCAAGCTCCGGAGGCCCCAGCTGCCTCACCAAGGGAACTGGAGAGAGGCATTTCCACCAGGCAGCGCCATGCTTAGCAACACCCTGCGATATCCACCCCTGCAATGCCTTTCATTTTCTCCTTCTTCTCTGAACAAATTTGTCTCCAAATCACGGCTTGTCACTTACCACCTGGCTGCACTGGGGCAAGTCACTTTCCCCTGCTAAGCCTGGGTCTCATCATCTGCAAAATGGGAGGAGGAAGGATATCCAATTCTCAAGGTTGTTGTGGCTTGCAGAGCCCTTAGCCTGGTGGAAGACGGTGATGAATAGTAGCTGATGGCGAATCACAGACCACAGGATAAAGCCACCTTGTACCAAGCTCCAGCCAAGGGGAACAAGCTCCTACTGCCCATCAAGTGGCCAGAAGCCCAGACTATAGCTCACTGATTTAGGAGCACCACATTTCAGGGAAGATCCTAGAGCCACTGCCCAAGTTTGACATCTGCGTTGATGGGGAGCAAAGGGCCTCCCACCCACTCACACTTGCCAAAGCCTGCTACCTGGGAGCAGCAACACCCCAGCTGCAGGTGCTAGTGTTTTAGTGTGTGTGTGTGTTGGGGGGGGGGTGATAAAAGCCTTTCCCATGTGACAGAGCAGGATCTATGGGTCAAGAATGTGGTGCCCCCAGCTGGCAGTTTCTTCATGGCAGGCACATGGGATTAAGTCATCCAAACAGGATTTTGCTATTTAGAAACAATGAGCAGCGTGCTTCTAATACCACATCCTTTGCCCCCATACCCAGGGTCCTGTTATCACCGAGCAACAAAATTGCATCTCAGAACAGTGTTTGGAGTTCCAAGGTGCTGTGCCCTGGGAAGCAAACCTAACAGGAGCGGGTATGGAGGGCACAGGTGTGCCTGGCACTCTTCGGCGTCATCTCATTCCACTGCCATTTCGGTTTGGGTGGCTCCCACCCCCCATCCTACCCCCTACCTCTGCCAACAAAGCAGACCCTGATATGAGAATCTGGGCACAGGTGTTTAGGTGGCAGGTGACCTCAGGAAGCCTGGTGAAGGGGTGGGGAACTGAGGCAAGGGAGACAGGAAAGCCTACAAATGTGCGTTAATGAGCAGGTTACCGCGTGGGCAACTGGGGCTCTTTCTTGTCAGGAGCTCTTGGCGAGGACTGTGTAGCAGACATCTCAGAATGGTCCCACTGACGCGAAGGAGCTGGGGCATTTAGCCACCACCACCCAGGTCTCATTGGTTTATGAAAGGATTTTTTTTAGGAGGTACCAGGGATCGAACCCGGGACCTCGTACATGGGAAGCAGGCGCTCAACCACTGAGCTACATCAGCTCCCCTGCAGGCTTCCCTGGATGAGGGTCTTTCTCGGGGCTGTAGCCATCTGGACTGCCTGGCTCATGGGTCATGATAACACTGTCCAGCAGAGACGTGCAAAGCAGCGGGCAAGCACGGGAGCTGACTGTGGGTGATCTCCCACGTTGGCCAGGGGGACACAGCGGGGGCCCTAACAGTGTAGACCAGGCACTTGTTATTACTATCTCCATTTTGAAGGTGGGGAAACTGAGACTCAGAGGGACTCAAAGTCACACATGTCAAAGTCACATGGGTAGGAAGAAGTAAAACTGTGGTGTGAGCCCCGTCATGTCTCACTCTAGAGCCTGTCCTCTCACCCACCAAGCCTATCTGCAAATCGCAGTGCAGGGGAAAAAAATTATGTAAAATAAAAAGTGAGTTCTAATGGCATTAAAAAAAAAAAAGAAGTATATCAAAATAAAATAACTCGTGTCTCATTAAAAAGGAGGGTATGAAACAAGTTCTTGGCACACAAATGCTCAACAAGGGTTAATTTCTGTGCTTCCCAATTTGAGCCTCTTTTCTAACTAATATGCAAGTAAGCTCATCTTGGAGGTAAAGACAGCTAAGAGCCTGGCCCACTCCTTGCAGCAGCCTGGCCAGAGGCAGAAGGGGTGAAGGCACCCGAGATACTGCTGCTACCCCTGTCTACCCAGGGCTGGAGCCCAGGAGTCTAGCTCCCAGGCCAGGAGAAGGCTAGGGTAGGCTGCACCCGGGGCCCTTCAGGGTCAGACTAGGTTGGGAAGGGAGCTGGGAGAGTAAAGAAGGCAGACACAAGCCACTCAGAGGAGAGAAATCTCAGCCCGGGAACCTTCTCTGAGGGATTCCAGAAGCCTAGTTAGGGCACTAAACTTAAAGAGTCTCCCTTTGAAATAGCCTAATGGCCTGAAATGTTCTATCAGCCAAAGTTTCTTCCTCTGAGATGTTTCCTAAGTCTGAATTGGCACATTTGTAATATCTGAAGATGCACATTTCAGCAAATACCACATTCCAGTGTGGCCAGCCCTACCGCCCAAAGAAGCCAACAAGGCTGTCTAATTCAAGGGTTCTTCACCTTTTTTGTTCCATGGACCCCTTTGCCAGTCAGGTGAAAACTGACTGAAGGGACCCCTTCTCAGAATGTTGTGGCAGATAGTTTTATGATGCTCAACAATTGGCATGTCTTTAAATTAAATTTTGGGATTATTCAAAATCATGTTTTACAACTTTCCCGTAATTTTAATACCTGATAACCTAACACACCTCAACATCTGTTCAAACAGTCATTTTCGGCAAACATTTAGAAATTCGAGTTTTCCCACAGTGTCATAAAACCATCTCCACCATCCTTACCAACCTTTCTGCAGCCAGTTATCCACTGCACTCAGAACACGCTACATCAAAATAAAAACCATACTAAGTCCACACTATACTGTGTATTATTTAAAATATATATCACACCTGCACCAACACATCCCCAGAAGAATGATGTTTTTTAAATTTTCAATTCAAGCTCACAGACTCCCTGAAATCTTTCCATGGACCCCTTGGGGGTCTGTGGGCCCCTGGCTAAGAACCCCTGGTCTAATTCCATGTCCACAGGTTAGCAGTCTCTTGGCACTGCAGGCATCACCCTTGGCAACTGGCCAGTTCCTCTAATAATGTGATTGCTTTACTGGCCCAGAGCTCTGGAGTGAACCCTCAGCCATTCTGGACACCAAACTTCATCAAGTGTATCGTTACCACTATGGGGGCTAAAATCACACAGATCTGGATTCACTTCTTAGTTCTCCCAAGCTGGGTGACATTAGACATGTAGTTTATCCTCACTGAGGCTCAGTTTTCTCATCTGCAAAATGGGGATAATCTGATCTCAGAGGACTGTTTACAGGATTAAATGAAATACTGTGTCTAAGGAGCTCATCTACCTGGTCCAGCATATACGGAAGACTAAATGTTTGGGAGAAACCTTCCTGCTACATAGCACACATACACGGAAAAAAAATGTTGGATAAAATATTTTTTCAAAGAAGACTTCTTTGTTCTTTTTTTAAGGCACAGGTTAGCTGGCAGGAAAAGTAAGTGAAATCCTTGGAGGCTAGAAACAAAAAGAAAGCTCAAAAGCAGAGAGTAAGTAAGCATGAACTAGTGATTGCCTGGAGAGCAGCTGCTAACACCTGGAGGAATTAAGCCTTTGTTTTAAAGGGTCTCCCAAGTATAAGGAGCGGAACAGCAAAATGGATGTGTAGATTGGGGGCTCCTGCATAAAGTTAGAAAGATGACACCTTGAGTGAGTGAATTAGGAAAAAAGCAAAGTTAAAAAACCACTATCCCATATCTCAATAAAGCTGTACCCCTCAAAAAGGAACAAAGAAAAAAATCCTATAGAGAGGAGTCCATGGGATTCCTTTTTTCTTTTCTTTTCTTTTTTTTTTGCCAGTTTTGGCCTTGGCTCTGAGTAAAAGGAAAATAGGGAAAAAAAATCTCCCCTATGAATTCAGAGTCACAAGCCAGCTGCAACTTAGGTTTTGAGTCAGAACCCATCTACCATACCAAAATGGCCAAAAACAAACATACCAAAAAAAAAACAAAAAAAAACTCTCAGTCAAATATGTAGTTTAAAGTGGTCTCCATGTTGGTAATTAACCAGGGAGCCTGGCAGAGGCAAATGCAAAATTTCAGTAGAGTGACCCATGACCAAAAAACTCATATAGATAAATGGCCAGACGACATGAGTTCACAAACAAAAATTACAAAATCACAAGGAAACAAACCACCATGAGAATAAGATCTGTAATGTCTGCAGATGTTTGAATGATCCAAAACAGAGTATAAAACCGAGTATGTTGAGTATATGGTTTTATACTCGAAGCGAGCACTGTTGAGTATATTTTAAGAACCAAATTAAACTCTTAGAAATAGATGATACGCATAACAACACAGATAAATCTTTAAAAAAACACACTATTGAGTAGAAGAAGTCAAACCCAAAGGAGTACATGTTGTGTTGTTTCATTGGGGCAACGTTCAAAAACAGGCAAAGCTATGGTGTTAGAAGTCAAAGGAGTGGTTTCTGTGGAGAAGAAGGGGAACTGTGATTGGCAGGAGCACAAGGGGAGCTTCTGGGGTGCTGGTCACGTTCTATTTGTTCACCCGGTTTGTGGTTATGTAAGTGCAGTGACTTTGTGAATATTCATCATGCTGTAAACCTATGATTTCTGCACTTCTCTCTATGTAAGTCATACTTCAAGTTAAAAGAAGAAATGGATGCGTTAAATAAATTAGGCATAGCTGAGGAGGAATTAATGAACTAGACAATAGAGCTGAAAGAATTATTCAGACTGCAGCGCAAAGAGAAAAAGAAGTGGAAAGTTTGGAAGAGAGGTTAAAAAACGTGGAAGATCAAGTGAAAAGCCCTAATATACATCAAATCTAGATTCCAGAAGGAGAGACTGAGATCTTAAAGGGAAGGGATAGTCAAATAAAAACGGTCGAGAATTTTCTTTTTTTTTTTTTTTACTTTATTTTGTACATTTAATAATTGAAAATATAAACAATTAAAAACTAAAAAGTAAACACAGATGGATAAATATCTACATTTCTCAATTAAATGTGCTGGATACATATAAAAATTTTTTTGAATCAAACAGTATGTTACACAATATATTTAGTTCATAGTAACGCATTCATACAGTATTTGTACTTTTGTGTCTGGCTTGCTTCGCTCAACATAATGTCCTCCAGGTTCATCCATGTTGCCATATGCTTTACGACTTCATTTCTTCTTACAGCTGCATAATATTCCATTGTGTGAATAGACCACAGTTTGTTTATCCATTCATCTGTTGATGGACACCTGGGTTGTTTCCAACTTTTGGCAATGGTGAATAATGTTGCTATGAACATCGGTGTGCAGATGTCTGCTCGTGTCACTGCTCTCAGTTCTTCTGGGTGTATACCCAGTAGTGGTATTGCTGGGTCACATGGCAAGTCTATATTCAACTTCTTTAGGAACTGCCAAACAGTCCTCCACAGTGGCTGTACCATTCTGCATTCCCACCAACAGTGAATAAGTGTTCCTATCTCTCCACATCCTCTCTAACACTTGTAGTTCTCTGTCTTTTTAATAGTGGCCATTCTGATAGGTGTGAAATGATATCTCATTGTAGTTTTGATTTGCAGTTCCCTAATCATGAGTGATTTTGAGCATTTCTTCATGTGTTTTTTTGCCATTTGTATTTCTTCTTTGGAGAAATGTCTATTCAAGTCTTTTGCCCATTTTTTAATTGGGTCGTTTGTCTTTTTATTGTTGAGTTGTATATATCTTTATATATCCTGGATATTAAACCCTTATCAGATATGTGATTTCCAAATATTTTTTCCAGAATTTTCTACAATTGATGAACATCATCAATCCTCAGATTCAGGAATCTCAAGCAGAACAAATTTTTTAAAAATCCACACTTTAGACATAAATTAGTGAAAGAATGCCAAAGACAAAGAGAAGATCTTAAAAGCATCTCAAAAGAAAAGAGACAATACCAACTAAGGAACATCCATGAGAATAATAGCTGACTTCTCAATAGTAGCATAATAATGGCACACAGTAAGCATTTAATAAATGGAAGCCAGCATTAGTAGTAATTGTAACTAACAATAGTAGTAGAAGCTCTGCTGCTGTCTTATTATACAACCTGGAGTAAGTCACTTAACCTCTCAGAGCCTTAGTTTCCTTGTCTTTAAAACAGAGTTTTGGTAAAGACAAAATGAGATCATGTAAGTAAAGCACTTGGCACAGTATCTGGCCCGTGGTGAATGCTCAATTAATGTCAGCTACAAGATCAACCCCAGAGCAGGAGTAGTAATGGTCAAGTTCATCTCAAATTACTCCTCCAAGTCACTGCCCCAGGATTCTCATTTTAAACTTCAGTTCAGCTCTCCACCAATAGAAAGCACTTATCTGGAAAATGCCAGATAAGGGCAAACCTACGAGGAAGCTCTGAGAAAGATCATTTAATGGAAATCGGTTCCATGGTCTTGGTCCCAGGCCACTTCCATTTCCAGAGACAACATACCCTATACACTGACACCCAATATGCCTGTCAGATGAAGAAACACGAATCTCATCATCTTCCTTGCAAATGCATCCTGAGTGTCGCTTTACAAAAGTGACGTGCTGATCACATTGGGACCTCATGGAAACCATGTGAAGTTAGCAGAGCAGGTGAAGAAAGAATTGTAGACTCGAAAGGACGAATGACTTGCCCTGAGGTACAGCACTCCCAAATGGCAGGCTGGGACTTGAACCCAGGCCTTTCGGCTCGCCCTGCTGTCTCTCATCTAGGGCCTAGCCTAGGACTTCTTGAGTGCTCCAAAGCTCTTCTCCCCAGATCTTGGAATAAATGGCTCCTTCTCATATTTCAGGTCTCAGCTCACATGCCCCCTTCTCAGGGAGGCCTGCCCTGAAGACCCCCTCCAGTCCCCATTTAATTCTCTACAACTGTACCCTTTTCACTTACAAAAGAGCACCCTCCATTATTCCTAATGACACCCGTATTTGGTGCTTATGTCTTAATGCCGTTTTACCACCGCACCACCCCACACCTAGCAGAGGGCCCACCACGTGGTAGCCATTCAGCAAAGGTTTGTTGAGTAAATAAAGGGTGAATTCATTTACAGTGTCATCTCGAATTATGTGATCAGCTGTAACATCACTTTACAGAGGTCAAAAATGATATGCTATATTTCTTCTTACCACCCTTCCCCAACACTCACAAAGGGAAGAATTGTTGAGCACACCAAGGTGTCTCTCCTGCCTGCTTCCGTCGCTCATTCTCAGCCACTCCTGAGACAGAAGAACCAAGACCACGAAGAACTCGAACAAACCCAGGCTCCAGAAGCCTTCTCTTGCCTCCATGAAGTCATTCAACAAACATTTGCTGGGCACCTACTATGTGTTATGCACTTGTGCTCAGATCTGGGGATCAAGGCAGGTGCAGACACTGCCCTTCCAATAGGGACAGACATGAAACAAGCTATTATAGGAAACCATAATGTGTCTGTAAACAGGGGCCAGCAGGAGCGTGAGTGTATCTCACCTGATGATGGTCATTTAAAAAGTTTTGTCCTGCTTTTCTGCTTTTGTCTTGTGGCTCTAGGACTTCAGTGAGTCCCATCCCATCCCTGGGTACCAAGGAGGCACAAGTGAGAGGAGAGAAGAAGCAGGTAGAAAGACATTAAAACAAAAATAAGAGAGAGAGAGAATGAAGCAGTGTAAGGTTGGTCACACATTTGTCATTAAGTCAAAGCCGAATCCCAGTGTTTGTGTGAGGTGGAATTATCTCATTCTTTTAGCCTGTGAGTCTCTGTGATCCACCAGTCAAGTATGTGATTGGATTTCGGCTCAACAAAACCTTAAATTACACACCTATTGTGCCCGAGCTAAGCCTAGTTTCACAGCAGTGGAGAAGGCTTCTCCCAGCTTCTTTGGCACTGTTCGATCCAGCTCCTGTTCTCATCCGCTGGTTGATGAATGAGTAATAGGATTAGAAAGTCTCATCTCCAGCCACACGGTAATTGTCATGTTGGGTGCGGGGACAAAGGCTGGGTGATGGATAGGGGCTGCAGAGTGGAGATGGCCTGTTCCCCCTGAATGTGGCCACTGGTGTGCAGGGGTAAGCCAAGGACATCAGGGAAGGCACTGCCAAGTTCTGAGAAGGTGATGCCCGCTAGCATTGAACAGGGGCCTGCCAGGATCAGGGACTGCACGGGGGCATCTATCTCAACTTCTCACCACTGCCCCCTGAACTGCTCCCTGAGGTTGGGGAGGGGCCTCTTTTGGGCTTTTCCTGCCCAGCATCTATTCCCCTCTTTCTGGATTTAGAACCCACCTTTTCCAGGGGAACGACTGCATCCCCACTTTCAGGAGGAGGTTCTGGGGAAAATGACTCCCCCTCCAGCTTCCAGGGAGGTTATGCAACAAAGCCAGGCCATTCAGAGCCAATGACATTCAGTTTTGTAGAACTTTTGCCAGAGCCACTGGGACGCAGGCTTGTTCTTTCCACAGGGTTAACAAAAGGGCCAGTGCAGCAGGGGAAGGAGAAAAAGTCAGCAATCTGGTCAGTGGGACTTGGAAAGGCAGGGGCTTGTTTTCTCATCTACTAACACCTCAACCAGACTGAAGCCACATCTACCCCTTGGATTTTTCAGTAAATAAAAGCCAGTTAATTCTCTTTATGGCTCAAGATAGCTTGATATAGGTTTTCTGTCCAAATGAATACTTGTGCATTTTACAAATGAAGAATTGAGGCTGAGAGGGATCCGGCCAAGATCATACAGCTAATAAGGGCAGAGCTGGGATTCAAACCCAGGCCTTTTTATTCCAAGCCCAGAATTCGTTCCCATAAAATGTCCCTTCCAACCAGACCATTGTGACCCTGCTCTGTGGAAGAGCCCAAAGACTCTGGTACCATGAGAGAAGGAAAAAAATCAGCCTGGGAGGCCCAAGGCACATTTTTGGGAATGGGGTTAGAAAGAGTAGGACAGATTTTTTCTTTTTTTAAAACCTCTGACCGAGACTGACATGCTTTCCTGCTCTGGGGCTAGAGGGGGAAGAGGTTTGGAACAATGAAAATAACAAGAGCTTTGGAGGCAGGCGAATCTGAGTTCCAATTCTGACTCAACCGTTAATTCTAGTTGTGTGGCTTTGGACAAGCATCTTCTCTTCTCTGAGCATCAGTTCTCTCATCCACTTGGCTTTCCCCTTAAGGTTGCAAGATGACTACATCAGCTCCAAGTATGGAATCCTCAGGCCTGGAGGACTTCCATTTCCACATCTCTCTCCTTTTTGCAGAGTACCCAGCACACCTCTTCCTAACACCTTATTGGCCAGCACTGGATCACATGACCACCCCTAGCTGCAAAGGATGCTGGGAAGGCAAGCATGTGGGAAAGGAGAATGAAGTGGCTATGACTTGCTTAGCCAATCAGGCTTCATCCTCCAGGCCTCTACTAACAAGAAGAAGGAAGATGATAGCTACTGGGGAGACAGCCCACAGCAGCTGCCAGCAGCACTCTAAGCAGTCTGGCACACAAAAAAACACTCAGAAATTGGAACTTTCATTATTATTTCTCTCAATGTTCTGTGCAGTTATCCACAGAGGGGCTTTTCAGCACACTTCCCCTCCTCAGTTCAGAGCTTCTGAGGAGGCACAGAGCCCACGGGCTGCCGGCTCCATCCCTCTCTCTGCATCCACATAGCCATGCAGGAGCAGTCAACTACCTCATGCCAGCAAGACATCTCAGGGGCCAAATGGCTGTCCTCTCCCTTGCTGCAGAAAGAAACAATCGCAGCAAGGGTCTGCAGAGAGAGAGAGCTGCAGAAGACAACAGAAAAGAGAAAGCACCCGTGGAAAGCAGATTCGGGGAGTCAAGCACCTAGAGGCCGCTAAAGCCACTGTGGAACTGTCACCCTCGGGTTGTATAGCTGTGTTTCACAACCGGCTCCTTTTACAGCGCAAGGCTGGCCCCTTCCCACCCCTCCTTCCTCATCGGCCTCTTTCCCTAGTTTACAAGAAAGAGGACAACTGCATTTCCCCCTGCCCATAAGGATACCCAGAACAGGACACCGAGGGGGGCTCTTTCCTGGAATACACAAGCCACGCTCCTGGTCTCCCCACACTCACCAGCCCCCCAATGATGTAGACATTCAGTCAGTCAGTCCATCATTGATGCAACCAAGAGCTCTGAGTGCCTACTGTGTACCCACTTCCTGCCAGGTGCTGAGGCACAGCCCAGCAGTGAATCACACAGGCGGCTTTCAAGCAATTTTCTTTCTTTGCAGTAGACACCTTCCCAGACCTTCCAAGGGATTACCTGGGGAAGCTCCCAACATCCCAGTTCCTCCCCCTCAGTCTGCACTCAGGTCACGTTAATTGCACACACGCACCTTGTGTATATCTCCAACCTCCACCTCATCGCTCCCCGCCCCTCCCCGCCCCCTGCCCCCCAGGATGGCTGTAATCAAAGAGATGGACAAAAACAAGTGTTGGAGAGGAAGTGCACAAATTGGAACCCACATACATTGGTGTGGGAATATAAAAGATGGGGGCTCCTTTGGAAACAGCTTGGCAACCCCTCAGAAAGTTAAAGCTAGAGTTACCATATGACCCAGTAATTCCACCCCCAAAAGAAGTGAAAACATATGTTCACACAACACTTGTACACAAATGCTAATCACAGCCTGATCCATAACAGCCAAGAAGTGGAAACAATTCAAATGTCCATCAAACTGAGGAATGGATAAACAAAACGTGGTCTAGCACAGTGGAATCTTCAGCAATAAAAAAGAATGAATTACTGATACATGCTACAACATGGATGAACCTCAAAAATTATGCAAAGTGAAAGAAGCCAGACCCAAAAGGCCCCATGCTGCATGATCCCATTTATATGAAATGTCCTGAATAGGCAAATCCATAGAGACAGAAAGTAGATTAGTGGTAGACAGGGATGGAGGCAAGGGGGAAATGGGGAGCGACTGCTAAGCGGGTATAGGATTTCCTTTGGGGCTGATGAAAATTCTTTTTGTTGTGGTGATGGAACTAGATTAGTGGTGACAGTTATGCAACCTTGTGAATACACTGAAAACTATTGACTTGTACACTTTAAAAAGGATACATTTTATGGGATGTAAATTATATCCCAATTAAAAAAAAAAACTCACCTTCTCCAGCGCTGATGGCCATAAGAAAACAAGCATTTAGCTGGGAAGCAGCAGCTGACCCAGTTTGCTTCCTGCCTTCCTTGGCATCAGCATGGACTGTTAAATCCTAGGACGACCAGCGCTGCATGACAAAGCCCTGCCGGAGACCCTGACAGCCAGGCTGGGGAGGGGGCCTCCGATGCCTTCCCCCCACTCTGCTCTGCCCCGAGCTCACTGCCTGACAAGGGAGCCATGTTGGACACTGGGCACGTCCTTGGAAAGGACGCCAGAGTGGAGGCCTCGGCAGCATCCTGTCACCAGCCAGCTTCGCCTGACTGTGTGATCCCAGAGGGGGAGGAGGCCAGTGGAGAGGACCTTTGTCATGACGCTTGCCCCCATCAGAGCCATCACACCTGCATGGAAGGCTCACCAAGGGGGTTAGCATCCGTTCTTTTCCCTTTTTAAATTATTCTAGTGACCCACACTGGAGTTGAAGGGACCAGGGGGATTTTTTTTCATGCAGAAAGCCAGGATGGAAACCTCAGGGAATCCTCAGACTGCTCACTTTTCTAGGGACCTGATTAACAAGAACCAACCTCCTTGGAAGCCACTGAAGCAGGGGTTCTTAACCTTTTTTGTTCCATGGACCTCTTTGCCAGCCAGGTGAAAACCATGGACCCCTTCTCCGAATGTAGCGGCAGATAGTTTTATGACACTCAATGAGCATCGGGTCTAATGACTACTGTAATTTCGAAGTGTGGATGAGCATAAGTGATTTTTCAAGATATGCAACAACTGTACTGTGATATGAAATGAACACTACTGTAATTTATTGCACACATTCCTAAGTGAAGGAAATGCGAGATTTCAGTTAGAGGTCAGAGAAAATAAAGATAATAAGTTGATTTTTTTCAATTCAAGCTCACAGACCCCCTGAAATCTTTCCACGGGCCCCTTGGGGGTCCGTGGACCCCTGGTTAAGAATCCCTACAGATGCGCCGTCTTCATTTTTCATTCCCCAACTCTCATAGGTTGGGGGTGGGGAGAAGCCCAAGTCCTAAATTCCCAAGTTAAAGGAACTTTGCCCCCAACAGTCTTTTTGTTCTTGCCCCTTCCCCTCCCCAGGACCCAGC
Organism: Cabassous unicinctus; assembly: GCA_029593785.1. Taxonomy (NCBI): domain Eukaryota; kingdom Metazoa; phylum Chordata; class Mammalia; order Cingulata; family Chlamyphoridae; genus Cabassous; species Cabassous unicinctus. The sequence continues at coordinate 17,823 of JAQZBX010005826.1, forward strand.
TGCCTCTCACTGCTCAACCCCTCAGGCTTGTGTGAGGGTCTCACCAGCCTCCCAAGACTATGAAAACCAGGTGTTGTGGGAAGGGCTGGGGTGGGGAGAGCAATTCTAATGACTGTGCAGTTTACTTGGGTGTGACAGAATTTCAGAGTCTAAAGAGAGTCTCAAGCTCCATGCAGGTCAGTGCCATGGTGGCATGAGCTGTTCCTGAACCAGTGTTGTCAAAGAGGAGCGCCTGGGTCCACAGAAGCGCTCGAGCCCATGGCTTCTGTTCCAAAATTAGGCTTAGCGAGAGTGGGGAAAAGGAAGCACCATGGGAAGGAAAGTCTCCAGCCTCCTAGAGGAAGGGACAGTTGCCCTTGGACTCTGCCATTCTCCCTGGGCAGCCACTGATCATCACCTTCTAGCATCTCCAGCATCCAGGAGAAAGCACCCAAGCTGAAGGACCAGGTAGCCTCAAGTGCTCCACTGACTTTTTCTTTTTTTAAGAGGTACCAGGGATTGAACCCAGGACCTTGTACATGGAAACAGGCGCTCAACCAGTGAGCTACATCCGCTTCCCTTCCACTGACTTTTTACTCCCCTCTGAGGATAGGTGTGAAGATCAAGAAAGATTTCAAATGTGAAGCACATTCATGCTTCCAAGTGCCATGGAAATCTAAAGGAAGAATATCAAGAAGGAAAAATGCAGCTGTGGAAAAGGGTTTTAAAAAGGGCATCAGAAAACAAGATACACCAAATTAAAAAAAAAAAAAAATGACATCAGAAAGCCCTTTGTTAACTCATTTCCTTCTGAAAGCTTATGTCTCTTGGATTGACTGTATTTTCTTGAGGTTCCCGGATAAGGTTGCAGGGGAGAAAGCCCACGTTACCTGGACCTTCAGCTGAATTGTTCCAGTCTTAAGACTTGTTCTTTTCTCAAACATTTATTAAGCCCTGACTGCATGCCAGGCCCCTAGCCAGATGCCGGGCAATGGATCTGAGTCACATGCAGTCCCTGCCCTTGAGGAGTTCCCAGTCCAGCAGGGCAAAGAGACGGGCCTAAAAAAGGCTAAATACACCACAGAGGCAGAGGCACTGGAATGATGGCCAGGGTTTCGGGAGGGCACGATTGTTTGCTGGGAGACACGAGTGAGGAAAAGCTTCAGAGAGAAGCAGAAGCGGGTTGCTGTGAAGAGGCTGGACTTTGCGGGTCATACAAACCTAGCTTTGAACCACAACTTAGCCACTTAGACACTTTATCTGGTTGGGTGACTTAGAGAAAGTGATTAAACTCTCCAGGCCCAAGTTTACCCCTCTGTGAAATGGTGGCGATCACAAACGTCTACCTCACAGGGCTGTTGGCGGAATGAAGGACACAATGCAGCACAATAAGTGCTCCCTCAATGGCTCCTAGAGAAAAGATGTCCTGTTGATTCTTGAAAACTGACGGAGTGTTCATCTGTGATTGGCGGAATTAAGGGGGCGAGGGAGGAACAGGAGTGGTGGTCAAGAAAGACCCAGAAGCCTGGTGCCCTTGGACAATTGCGAATTGTTTAAGGCGACTTCTGGACCCCAACATGCTATCCCACCGAGTGCCTATTTGTCCAGACCTCGCATAGGATGCAACCCATCAGGCTGACCTCTGTCTAAAAAGGCTCCTCCAGTCAGAGTTCGTTGCCCCACTTGAAGGGAAGCCCTTCATGAGCAGGGACAGCCTCTTTGATTGCACCGGCCCTTCCCGCCCAGAAAACTGGGCCATACATCGTATTGAACAACCAGATTTAAGAGCCAAACTGGTTCTGCCTGGGCTGAGACGGTGTGAGCTGACTGACTCTCCACCCCGCAGCCTCTTCAGTCTTCAGGCCTCGCAATGTGGTCAGACAACTGATGGCCCAAGAATGCGACCAGATCGGTGAGGGGCGCCCAGGGGCAGGTGGCTGGGCCTCCTTCACATGCAGAGAAAATTCTCCCTCCTCACAAGACTTGTGGAATGAGAGAGGCATTCGCTGGCGAATAACTTCCCTGGGTAAATTCTTCTGGGGTATTTCACTACCCCCAGCTGGTGTTTCTTGGCAGCCGAAGCAAGGTAATAACCGTGTTGAAATGGCACCCACGGCTTTGGAGGAACAGGGCATAACTTGTCTCCTCCTCATGCCTGCACAGCCTCCCCGCCTCCCCTCCGCTGCCCCGTGTCTCTTCCCTGAGTGCCCCTGGGGCAGCCGCTTCAGCTCTCTCCCAGACCAGAGGGGCTGTAGGAGGGCCCACTCAGTACAGTCCCTAACCAGATGCTCCTGCCCTGAGACAAATGGCACCAAGACAAATCCCCACTGCCTCCAAAGGCCATAGCCCATCTCCTTTGCCAGGAACCCCTCCCACTCTCTATTCCACCCAGGTGTACTTGGACATGTTTTCAAAATCTGATTAATAAATTACCATCTCTACATGACCTGACAATAGCCGCTGATAATCCAGGGCTATTAGAAGGCTTGTTTACAACCCCTATAATTCTAGGTTATGCAAAGCCCAACAAGTTAAGAAAGGTGTCAGCCTTCCCTCTGTCAATGGCATAACATGTATTCACAAATTATATGTAATTGATCCGAAGATGTTGCAGACATTTGAAAACAAAAGATATGCCTCCTCCCTCCCAACTTCTCCTTTCGGGAATTTACCCCCAAGGAAATTACAGGGAACGTGGGCAAAAAGAAATTAGCACAGGTCTGTTCATCGCAGTGTTGTTTATAATAACAAAAAGTTTAGAAATAACCTACATGTGCAACAATAGGGGATTAGTTCACCAAACCTTGGAACATGTACACGATGAGCTACTAAGCAGTCATTTAAAATAATAGTGCAGGAGATTAGCCAGTGACACGGGGAAAATGTTAATGAGGTATTATTAAATGGGGGAGAAAAACACAGGTTACAAAACAAAATCTACAGTAAATTCCACTAAAATATTTGAGGTAGAGAGATTTACTTGCCTAGTGTTAGGGAGGTGGGGTGTGCTCTGCAGAGGGACAGGAGGATTTGAATCTTACTAGCTGTGTGACCCGGGGCAGGTTAGATGACCTCTCTCTGTAAAATGGAGAAAGCCACCTACTTCACAAGGCTGTTGAGAAAATGAAATAAAAGTATCCAGGTAAAGTGCTAAGCCTGTATCGGACACAAAATAAATGCTCAGTGAAAGGGGATTCTTGTTACTGTGGTTGTTATATAAAAATAGCTAACTCGGGGTGGTAGAATTACAGGTATTTTTTCTTTTTTCATTTTTTGTTGTTTTTACTTATCCATTTCTAGAAGGTACTACTATTGTGATGAGCAAAAATGTAAAAATGAATGGGGGGGTGGGCAGGGCACAGGGTGTTGTTGCTTTGAAAGAGGGAAATTGAGACTAATGGAAGGCTGGGCATGTGCAGGACCTCAGCAAACAGGGCTGATAATCTCTTTCTAACAGATCCAACTGCCTAGAGGAGGAGAGCAGAGAAGCAACAAGCGTCTCCCGATCCACATCTGAAACTGTGAGCCTGGAGAAGGCAGGGGAGAGGCAGTCCCTGGCATCTGAAAACAAGTTTTGCCGGCCTCGATCCTCCCCCCACCTGGGGCCCCACCTCAGTCACCTCATCTAATTCCCACGGAATGGGTGTCAGAGGTGCAGGAGCCCCGGGTGGGTGAGGAGGGAGTTGGCGATGGAAACAGAGTGAAGGAAGAGCTGAATTGGAGGAGGGAGAGCTGAGCCCTGCTTCTGAGGCTGAGGCTGAGGCTGAGGGGCGCTGGAGCATGTACTGAAGATGGGGAACTAAGGGGAGGCTCAGCAGAGAGGGATGCAGTTCCAAGATACCAAAGATTGGCCCACTGGCTAAAAGGGTGCAGCCCTCCTCACATTTCCTAATCCACCTCACCCGGAGTCCAGGCAGGCATGGCAGGCATGGCTGAGCCTCCCTAATTAGACTTTGTCTGCCAGATCACAGGGTGTGGCAGCAGTGGCTGGGGGCAGGGGAAGGGCCAGGGGCCACTCATCCAAAACCAGTCTCGACCCAGTGCACCCATCGGATAAAAGAACCTCCTTTCACAGATGCTGACGCGGCCCCGGGGCCAGGGGCTGGGTTCAGACCCACACCTGCCTTGGGCAGGTGGGAGAGGCTGGGATTCTTAGGCAGAAGGACCCAGAAAATAGGGAAGGCCACCAGAAAAGTGGAGCTCAGTGGACAGATGGATTCGGAGGCAGGTCCCTTTCTGTTGGATGATGGTCCTCACCATCGTCCAAGCTTATCTCTTCACTCCCCAAAGCAGAAACTCAGCAGCAGCTGAGAGGAGACCCAGGAGCTTCACACCCAAGCCCCTGGCAGCTCCAGCCTGGCCCTCCACCCCACCCATCTTAGGGACAGCAACATGGTGGAGGAAATGCAAGACCAAAAGAAGACAAGCCCACTTTTCCTCGTGGAAATGTCTGGAAAGTCTGTCATTTCTCCCACTTACAAATGAGGAAGGGAGATCTGGGGGTTCATGCTGCCCTACGAATTCCCAGCTCTGATGGGGTGAGAGAGGAGTAGGGGAGGGGTGGGGCTCTCCTCCCTTCCAGGGTCTCTGTGGGGAAACTGGGGGTCACACCTAAGGATGGGCAGCCCTGGCTGCAGCCCACAGCCTTAAAATGCCGTTACTCGGGAAGGCACACCAGTCAGGCCTCCTAAAGCCATCTCCCTGCCTGCCACTGCTTAAAAATAAATTATAACATACCACTTCCTACCCACAAGAATGACTATAACACACACACACAAAGGAAAATAAGTGCTGGCGTGGGTACGGGGAAATAGGAACCCATTTCATACACTGCTAGAGGGACTGTAAAATGGTGCAGCTGCTGTGTGAAGCAGCCTGGCTTGGGCTCAAAAAATACAAAAGAATCACCACATGACCCCACAATTCCACTCTTAAAGGTATACCCAAAAGAATGAAAAACAGGCACTCACACAAGTACTTATACACCAATGTTCACAGCAGCATTATTCACAATAGCCAAAGGTGAAAACAACTCAACTCTCCATCAACCTATAAATGGGGTACATATATACGGTAGAATATTATTCAGCCATAAAAAAGAAAGGAGTTGTTTTTTTCAAGGTGGATGAACCTTGCAACATTATACTAGGTGAAATAAGCCAGACATCTGGGGTCACATATTGTAAAATTCCATTTATATGAAATATCCAAAATAGGTAAAGCTGTAGAGGCAGAAAGCAGATTGATGGTTGCCAGGGGCTGGGGGAAGGGAAAATGGGGAGTGACTGCTTAACGGGTACAGGTTTTCTGTGTGCAGTGATGAAACTGTTTGGTACTAGAGGTGATGGCTGCATGGTATTATGAATTTACTTAATGTCGCTGAATTATACACTTTAAAACAGTTCATTTCATGTTATGTAAATTTCACCTCTCTTTTTCTAAATTAATCATAGCTAAGAAGCTTCATGCTGGGCCATGTGTCTCACCCACATGATCTCCTTTCACCCTCAGAACAGGCGGACGAGGGCAAGATTTATTATCCCATTTTGCTGATAAGTAAACTGATGCTCAGGCAGGTAGAGAACTCCCTCACTGCACAGAGGCTGTCTTGGCATTGCCCGGGATTCCTCAGAGCTGAGATGGCTTAGCAGGATGCTGAGGATGGGCATCCTGACCTGGGTGGAACAAGAAGTCTCGATGACACCATGCAGCTCTGGGGGTCTGGGATTCTGAGAATGGTGGCAGGGAACTGTTTGGGGAGGGGTGACCAAGGTTGAGCATGGCCCATCTGAGAGTTACAAGGGGTTCGGGGAGGGATGGGGCTGGAAATATCAAGAGCCCTGATCTCAAGGAACCAAGCATCCTGGATGACAAACTATCCTGATCTGTCATCCCCACTCTGCCTTCACTCCCTCCAATCCTTGTCTTGGAAACCTACCTCAGTATGGAGGCCACGCAAGAGAAGAAGAGCTCAGGCTTGCATGCCACAGCCACTGAGTTCCCTGGGTCTTTAAAAGAGGAATCATCATCATCATTGTCTTCATCATCATCATTGCTAAAATGCATTGAACCCTTATCATCATGCACTGCTCCAAGCATGTGAGCATTCATCTTCACATCAGTCCTCTGAGGTATGACAGTGGTCACCGTGATTGACTCGACATTGTCCAAGCCACCCCAAAAGTCTAATCTGAGCCAGTCTTGGCAATCCCATACCTCTTGCTATCTACGAGATCGTGAAGAAGCATGGGACCCAATTTCAGCCAGGGAGATATGGAAGGAAGTCCCTCCAGTCTTCTGAAAAAGTTTTCCTTGCTCTGAAGAAAGAGAGCCGGGAAGAGATGGTCCCTCCTCTTCCTGTGGACATTGCCACACCTGGGATGTGATGCTGGAAGCTGCTGCCACCATCCTCTCTCCAGCCTGAGAATGAAATGAATATGGAGCTGGCAGAGCAGAGAGGTGGAAGGACATCACTGAGTCACAGATCACACTGGGCTGGCACCTTCCAGTTATGTGAGAGAATAACCTTCCTGATTGTTTAATCTGGTACTCGCTGTTACTTGCAGCCTAAAGGATCCTTACTACAAACGAGAAATCTGAAAGACAGAGAGAAGACCTCACAGCTAGTAAATGGTGGGAGGGAGATTTGAGCCCAGACAAAAGTTCCATTCTTCACCATCCTAAGATTCTGCCTACCCCTTCAGATTGTTGCCACCGCAAATAAAGTGCCTGGCACAAATGGGAATAAAAACTACTTATCCCACAGGAAGAGACTAATGGGCCTAGAGCAGGGTGGGTGCCCAGTGAACATGAGTGTCTCTCCCCTGTTTTCCCTCCCTGATGTGGTGTCCATCCATTCCCAAGGACTCAGAGTCTACACTCTCTGCATACCCCTACAACTTCTTCCTTCCAAGAAAAGCACAGGTTTCCAAATGGCCTCATCCCACCCATTCCAGACAGCCTTCCAAGATTTACCCACAACATCCTACACACATGCATACCCAACAGTAGCCTGATCACCTTCTCCCACACATTGCAGCAATTGTGAAATAGTCTATTGTTGTCATCCACACTGCAGCCAGAGGAGAGGCATCCTCTAAAAATCAGAACCTACCACTCCTCTGCCTAACAACCTCTCATTTCTTCTCCTTGTACTTAGAATAGAACCCAGACTCACCACCATGACCCACGAGGCTATGTGTAGATGGTACCGAGACCTGTCTTGCTCCCCAGTATCACCTTGTACCAGGATGAGTGGGGTCTTCATTGCTGCTAACGGCAAACAGGGGGAAAGGCAGTCATGAGCAAACCTGCAGCTCCAAGAGAACAGACCACCACCCAGGAGGACTTAGTCACTCTGCCTCTGCCTTTTAAGAGTTTCGGTTTCAGGAGTAGCTCAGTTTCAACATGACCCGCAGGGACCAGGGCTGTGTAATAATAAGGACTATCTCAGAATGACAAGATCCAGCCCTGGCAGCCTGCCCCTCCCCAATCTTCCTGTCCTGATGAACTTGGAGCCACCCCACCTGTCTCAGGTCCATCTTCTACCCATCTCGCTGACCCTCAAAGGGGGAAAAGTAATCCACCCTCCCTTCTAGGTGGGGCTTTATCCAGAATGGTCCAGGAATGTGGTCTTCTCTTCGAGAATTACCACATCCAGCAGGCATGGGCCACCAGTTTTCTTTGTTCTTTCTTTCTTTTATGATTCTTAGAGCAATAGATACTCATTAAAATACACATGTTGTGAATATTCTCGCTGTCCTGATTTTGTGATAATCAGAGTAGGCTAAACATTCACTATATCAGAAACCATGCATGTGTCCCCAGACCTAGTTTTTCTCCCTAGGTCTGGTTTTTGAAATGCTGGTGAGAAACTAAGCCTGATTTATTGTATGACCATCCTATATGGGAAATGACTGTAACTCTAGGTATCTTTGGTCAACCTTAAGAGATATAGCAGGGGGATGGATGCAGCTCAAATGATTGGGTGTCCGTCTCCTATATGGAGGGACCTGGGTTCAATCCCAGGGACCTCCCGGTAAAAATAAAAAAAAGAAAAATATAAAAGGTGCACAGGCTACCGGGCCCCGAGGTCAGGTGTGCCATCAGGCCCCACAAGCGGGTGAATCCCCCAGGCCCTGTGCACGGGTGCGCCGCCAGTCCCCACGAGCCACACAGCAAGAAGATGATGTAATAGGAGAGTGACACAAGGGAGAATCAAGACGAGATGCACCGAAAAACCAAGAACTAAGGTGGCACAGGCAGTAGAACACCTCTCTCCCACATCGGAGGTTCCAAGGATTGAATCCCAGCAAAGACAGGAGAAGAATGAGAAGAGAGGGCAGGAAACGGACACAGAGAGTTGCTCAGCAACTGGACACAAAAACAGCAAAAACGGGGCCGGGGGGCGGGTAAAAATGGGTAAAAGTAAATAAATACATAAATCCTTTAAAAAAAAGTATAGGGGAGTAAGATACCGACTATAGTTAATAGTAAATACTTTGACAATGCTCTTTCATAATTTGTTAACAAATGTTTCACAACAATGCAAATTATTTATGGTGGGGTGATGTGTGGGAGCCCTGTATGATGTTATGCATGTTTGTTTTGTAAGTTCACAATGTTTACCGAACACTTATTGTTTATGTATGTTCATGTATGAATGATATACTTCAATAAATTGTTTTTAAAAAAATAAAGTGATCACCGATAATGAAAAAAAAAAAAATACACACAGTGGGAAAACAGATGTGGCTCAAGCAATTGGGCTCCTGTCTACTATATGGGAGGTCCAGGGTTCGATTCCCGGGGCCTCCTGGTGAAAGGTAAGCTGGCCCACATGGTGAGCTGGCTTGAGTGGAGAGCTGGCCACACAGAGTGCTGGTCTGTGCAAGAGCGCTGGTGCAGCAGGATGACGCAACAAAAACAGACACAGAGGAGAGACAATAAGAGATGCAGCAGACCAGGGAGCTGAGGTGGCGCAAGAGATTGAGCACCTCTCTCCCACTCTGGAAGGTCCCAGGATCAGTTCCCAGTGCTGCCTAAAGAGAAGACAAGCAGACACAGAATAACTCAGAGAGAGCAGACAACGAGGATGGATAAATAAATCCATATAAGAGTATATTATATTAAGTATACATATAAGTATAAATTATAAATTATGAGTTAAGTGTAATTATAACCTTATACTAAGTATTTCAGAGAATAATGTAATGAATATTCAAGTATGCACCACCCAGCTTAAGAAAACACGTTTCTAGACTAAATTGAAAGCCCCTTGGTATCATTTGCCCCCCTTCTTCCCTCCCCCTCTCCCCAGAGGTAACCTTTATCATCTCTTAGTTTTCATTTCTATACCCCTTTCTATTTGTACTACAAATATTTGCATCCATAATATGTAACAGTGAATTACATTATTTTACTCTTTGTAGGAATAGTATCATAGTATACATTGCCTTCCGCAACTTGATTTCCCCCTCTACACTGTTTCCAGATTTGCCCATGTTGTTCCATTACAGCACTGTTTCATTTTAACACTATTTCACTGTGTCCTTACACCACAATTTATTTATCCATTCTCCCCTTGAGAAGTATTGGGGCTGTTTCTAATTTTTTTTGCAGTTACAGGCAGCGCTGCAGTGAACATTCTTGTTCCCACCTTCTTCTGTGTGTGCTCAGAACTTTCTCTAGATCATAACACTAAAGATGGAATTTCTGCATCGCGGTGTATGAGTATCCTTAACTGTACTGGTCGTGGCCAAACTGTTCTCCAAAATGGCTGTGCTAAGTTGTACTTCCACCCACCATCCAATATAAATGAGTGCAACTACTTTAGGGAGCATATTTGGCAACATCCATCAGCACGTACAAGTGCCTGCTGGTCCACATCCTCGCCAACACAGTATAGTCGGATGTTTACATTTTTGCCAGTCTTTTCAGTGTGATTGGTATGTTAGTTTGCCAGGCTGCAATGACGAATACGTGCAATAGGTTGGTTTAAATAACAAGCATTTATTGGCTCATGGTTCTGAGGCTAGAAGAAGTCCAAAAGCAAGATATTAACAAGACTTTCTTTCTCCTGGAGTCTGCCGCGCTCTAGTGCTGGCTGCCGCCAATCCTTGGGGCTCCTTGGCTTGTACCTCTGCCTCGCGTCACATGGTGATGTCCTCTCCTTTCTCAGCCCTCTGAGTTTCTACAGACTTCTGGTTCTCCCCGTGGCCTTTTCTGACTCCTGGCTTCTAGTCTCTTCTCTTTAAAGGGTCCCCAGTAAAGTGAATTAAGACCCGCCCTGATGCAGGTGGCTGTACCTTAACAAAAACTAATGTCTTCAAAGGTCCTATTTAGAGGTGGGTTCACACCCACAGGAATGTGGATGAAGAATAAGAACATGTCTTTTGAGGGGGGCACATAATTCTATCAACCACAAGTGCTAATTTATAGTTGTTTTAATTGCATTTCCATGATTATTAATGAGATTGAGCATCATCTTTCATATGTTGACTGGACCTTCCAGTTTCCTCTTCTGTGAATTGCCTGTTCAGATTCTTTGCGTAATTTCAATAGACAGATGGTAATATAGATGATTAGATAGATATAGATATAGATATAGATATATAGATATAGATATAGACATAGACATAGACATAGACATAGACATAGACATAGATATAGATATGAAGTTGTTAAAATAATTTATAAAATAATAATGATATCATAAAGCATTTCTTGATATATAATAACCATATACAGCTTATATTCTACATAATGTTCTGCAACATATTTTTTTAACATGGTAGTATTTTTGCATTTGTTTTGCAACTGCATTGTGTGGATATACTATGACTTATTAGCCATTCCTCTATTGATGGACATATACTTTTTTTTCATTTCTTCCATTATAAATAGTGAATTATTTGTAGAAATATATTTAGGTAATAACACAACTGTTTCTATAGAAGATGATCAATTCTCAGTAAATTACGTGATGATGATGGCTAACCAAGAGGAAATTAGAATATAATAAAAACACAATGAAATAAATTCAACAGTAAATCTCTTGTAGATTTAATTGCTCACTTTATTATTTTTTTGAAACAATTCAAAACCATCTGAAAGCTATCTCTTTGAAAATATGTTTAGCAAGACCTGTTAAAGCTAAATTTGCACCTACCCTGTGACCCAGCAATTCCACTCCTGGTTTTATGCACAAAAAAATGAGTTCATAAATATATGGGGGAAAAAAACGTGTACAAGAATGTTCACCACAGCTTTATTCATGATAGTTCAAAAGTGGGTATGACCCAGGTTTGCATCAATGGATGTGTACAATACCATAACACAATGAAGACATTGTGTTGAACTGAAGAAGACAGTTGCAAAAGAGTACATAGTCTATCATCCCACTGATATGAAGTGCAGGTACAGGCAGCACGAAACTATAGGGTTAGAAATCAGGGTAATGATTACACCTGGGGTTAAAGCATTGGCTGGAAAGGGACACAATGGAACCTCCTAGGGTAATGGAAATGTTCTGTCTTGATTGAGTCTTGGAAATATTTGTAAATATTCATTGATCTTTTACCCTGAAGATATGTAGACTTTACATTTGTTATGCTGGAATGTTTAAAAATTCTTAAAGAAACAAACTGCTTATTTTAACTTTCTCGTTGTTTGGATTCTGCCTAAGTGAAAGGAGAGAAATGGATTTTATTGAGAACGTGCTAAGTGTTACTTAAGAGGCTAAGCGTTTTCATTAATTTCAAATAATAATAAATAATTAATTAATTTCAAATATAAAATTTTTATAGCTACCCCCATGATTGTCTTTTTGTTCACATATGAGAAAACTAAGGCATGGAAAGTTGCAGTGACTTGTCCAAGGTCACAGAGCCATTCAAACTCTATTAGAAGCCATTTGACTTATAACAATAGTAACTGATATTTATTAGGCACACTATGTGACAGGCAATAGTCTAAATGCTTTTTGGGTATCAGGTCCTGTTATCTGCAAAACAATTCTATGGGACAAGCCCCGTTATTATCCCCAGTGTATAGATGAGGAAATTGAGGCCCGGCTGGAGTAAGGCACTTGCCCCAGGTCACACAACCAAGAAATGAAGGGACCAAGGTCGTCTTATTTCTGTATAATATAAGGCCCGGTTCTAACCTTTTTAGCCCCAAGGCAGTGTGTGGAATTTGTCTCCTATTACGCCTTACGGGGATGTTCTCGCTCTACCCTTCAGCAGGGCTGGCGTCTGTTTGCTTTGTTTCTCGGGGTCTTCGGGTGGAAGCTTGTGTTTATTTGTTGTCTTGGTTTTCACACTCACTCGTTTGTTTAGAAAGCTGGAAAACAGCCGAAGCCCAAGCATTCCGAGATAAATGAACAGGCAGGTCTGTGCAAGGCAGAGGGGCTCAGGCAGGGGAGGGAGGGGGAGGGCCACGGGCAGGATTCCCATGTCTCCCTCCTCACAGAGCCAGGCCTTGCCATCCAGATCCCAAGGACCCCTGCACAGATAGTAAAGTAGCAAGAGTCTCGTGGCTAGTTTCCTGCAAAATTGAATAGCACCTCAGGATGAAAATAAACTTCAGTGGTTTATGAAGAAACGAAGGCCTACGTCAACAGGAGCAGTTAGCCACCCCGAGGCAGCGGGTGAGTCAGGGGAACATCTCGTCTCTTTCACATGAGGAAAGGAAGAAGAAGGGTCTGCAGGGGGAAAAGAATGGAGGGAAGGTGCCCAGTCCACCCCCCCAGGTCATCATCCAGCAGAACAGTGCCCACAAGAGATCTTGTTATGTAGCCAGCCCTCCTCGGCCTTGCTATTCCTCAACTACAGGGCTTCCATGGCAGGCCACGCTCGTCCTCTCGCCAGCCGAGAAATCATTTCAGCAGAGGGAGGAGAGGCCTTCAAAAAAGGACATCCAGAGTCCTCAGACCCACCCCACTAGACCACAGAAGGAGCCACAGGGCGCGGGCCCCTTTCCCGTCTCTGCAGGGTGGGTGGTTTCCCACAGGAAAGGAATCAGGCTGAGAGGAGAAGGAAGCAGGGTGCCAGGGCAGCTCACGGGGTCCTGGGCTCACTGATTTCAAGACCAGCCACACTAATCAGAGTCTGCTATGCCCTAGGCCTTTCACACACATCACCCTTCATCCCTTTAATAAACTATGAGGGATGTGTGTTAGCCTTATTTTACAGAGGGGACTGCCAAGGGTCAAAAGAGTTTGAGGCATCACGTGCCCCAAATCTGGGCCTGCTGGCCTGCTGAGTGCTATGCCCACAGCCTCCCTCAGCAGGGCGAAGAAGGAAGAAAGGAAAGGGGGTGGGAAGCAAGTGCCTTGTCACGATGCTTTGTACCTAGTAAGTGCTCACTGAGGTGTTGGCTGTTACTACTATGACAGTTAACGTGACCATATATACTGGGTAGAATCCAGGCTGCTCCTGACCTTTTCCTGTGAGGAGAAGCCCACCATTGTCTGGGGGTCTCACCTACCCAGCACAAATGACATCCCCAGGGGCTCACATTTACTCAGCTTTCCCCTAGGATGGCACAACAAGGTACGGGTCAGAGCCCTCAGAGAGGCTGTTGACAAAGGGAGTCCTGGAGAAAGATTTGCTCCAGTCCCCGGAGGCTAGCCCCTGGAAAAACACCCCAGATGACTCCCTAGAAGTGAAAGCTCGCTGGACGATTCCTACAGTGTGAAGAAGGAAGCCCCGTGGGGGACATTCTCAACTTGGAAAGAACTCTTAGAATGCAAAAGGAAACACAGGCTTCCCCGAAGAGAACTGGCAGAAAACCTGGATTCTAAAAGCAGAATTGTTATTATTCAACTTTTCCAAGTAATTATTTACATGCAGCAAGGTCACTTACAGTCATACATATCTGGTCACAGGGTAATTTTCAGTTCTGAGCACCTGGAGTCTGGACCCTGGTTATTCTAGACGTGTGAGTGTGGACAGGACATCTGGTTACACTGAACCTCAGCTCCCTTTTTCTTCATTTGCTCTCTTAATGACTTGTAACATCATTTGCCAGGTTGCCCAAGCAAAAATTCTAGGAGCCATGAAAGACTTAATCCCCATGGCTTCAATTCTTTACCTTCCTTGGCCCATCAAGAGGTGAAGTCCATTTCCCCACCCTTGAATCTTGGCTGCCCTTGGGACTGGCTTTGGTCAATAGCATGTGGCTGAGTGATGGTCTTCCCTTCTTTTCTCCTGCTTCCTTTGGCTCAAACTTCCTTGTGCCTCTGAATTTCCATGAGTACATGTCCAAGCTAGTTTCCTGGAGGATGAGACATGAAGAGAAGATCCAAGTTCACCTCTCTTATGAGATAGCCCATCCGAGATCAGCAAAGCCACCCACTGGCCCACAACTCACCACAGACCCATGAGGGACCCCACCAAGCCAGACTCAGAGCAGTAGTGCCATCCAGCCAACACAGATACTCCAGGAAAAAGTAAATGTTTATTGCTGTATGCCAGTGAGGTTTCGGTGGCTGTTACGGTGGCATTGTTGTAGTCATAGATAACTTACTCTCCCACCCCATATCCAATCATTCACCAAAATGAAGCACAGTTGTCAAGGAGACAGTGTTGTAGCCAGACCTCCTGGTTCCAAATTCCAGCTCTACCAGTATCCAGCTGTGTGACCTTGGGCAAGTTATTGAACCTCTTAGTGCCTCAGTTTCTACATCTACAACTAGGGTTGGCAATAGAGGAACCTACCTCATAGGGTTGCTGTGATGGTTAATGAGAAAATATGTGTGAAACAGACCAGCACCTGGTACATAGTCAATACTACATAAGTATTTGTTATTAATATTATGTTATCTCCTAAATATTTTAACCCATTTTTCTGTATTCTTCACTGATATCACCCTAATCCAGGAGATTTTCTGGATGTTTTTCTGCCTCCATCTTACTCCCATGAATCTACTGTCTGTAATGAAGCCAGAAGGATCTTTCCACAGGGCAGACTCCCATGCCATTACACTCTGATTTCATCCCTTGGGTGGCGCATTGCCTTGAGGATAGAGTTTAACCTCTTCGGTTTACTTAGACAAACACAGCCACCTCTTGAGCCCTAACTCTAGGGCAGGCCCAATGCTCAGCATGTAGTTTTCATCATGCCATGGACTCCTCTCCCCCGCCTTGCATGATGGATAGTGATACCCCTATTTTACAGATTAGGAAACTGAGGCTGTACTTACCCAGCTAGTAAGCAGCAGAAAAAGGATTCAAAGCACACCCCTGCTTTCCTGCCTCTAATAAGAGCCAGTCTTCTCCAGAGGAACATCTCCAGAGATGCTAGAAACTCTTGAGGTCAGCCTCCTTCCTGCTCTGGCTTTTGGCCTCAGGCCCAGACCTAACTTGGGCCTCACTCCAGAAGGCAGTCTTTTTAACGAGGGTGAGGAAACATCCTTGTCTTGGTTATGGATTTTCATTCCATCAAGTGCCAGGAAGTTGGCAGATCAGTGACAAATCACAAAGAGTGGCAAAAGCTTCACTGAAAATGATGTTTTCCTGACTCCGGCACCCCTACCTGAGAGCCATGCTGGCCTGGGACTTACTTTTCTGTGCACCTTGCACCCTAATACCTAACAGACGTTCAGTGCTGCAGGTAAGAGAGTTAATTAAAACAATGTTTATATAGAGCTTACTGTATGGCAGCTTCCCCAAGCATATTACACATATTGACCATTAAATACTGACAATAACTCTGCGTCATAGGTACTATTGTTGTTCCTGCCTTACAGATGGGAAAATGAGGTTCAAAAATGTTAGAAAATTTGCTCAGGGCCAGATTCAAACTCAGGAATCCTAGCTCTAGAATCTGTGCTCTTAACCACATTGTACTACCTCTTCAGAGACTCAAAAACAAATTCTTCAGAAAAGGCTCAACGGAGCAGGTAAGGCTTTAAGGGGTTCCCAGGCAGGACAAGAGCCCCTGGGATTGGAGAAGATCCATGCAGAAAAGATCCAAAAGCAAAGGCTTAGGCTGGGCGGGAGCCAGGGGAGGCCTTCAGTGGGACAACAGACATTATTACTGGTCATAGTATCCGCTTACCTTCTTCTCTAGGACACATGGAGAATTATAATTCCTGCCCCTTAATGTTAGGCTCATCTCATGGCCCAAATAACACGAGCAGACTCAACTCTCCAGCCCTCTCTTTCCCTGGAAGCCTCCTGTTGATGTACCAGTGACATTCCAAGATGGAAGAGTCTCCCTCAGCCTGAGTCCCTGAGTGACAAACTACTTAGAACAGTTCCACCCGACCTCCTACCCCACTCTGACCCCAGGCTGGGTTGGGCATGAAATGTGAGCAAGTAATAAACCTTTTTGCTTGAAGCAAGTGACGTATGACATTTGGGGCTATTTGTTACCACATTACAACCTAGCCTCTCCTGACTGCTACAAGTGGGTCAGTCATGTGAGAAAGAAAGCAATTTCAGGACATTGATACTCTGCCCATCTTTAGGGGTTAAATATGGTAGGGAATGAGGAGAAGGCGGGGGCGGGGGGCTAGATTCTTGGAACTGCATAGGCTTGTTACTTAGGGAATAGAATGTTCTTTTTGCAGATGAGCAGTCAGATCTTTCCAGACTGACTGGAACCTGTCCATATGTTGTTAAAATTAGAGACAAAACTTAGCAGCAGAGAGAAATGTCAAAACATGACCCTTCATTAGACCAGGTTGAAGTAGAAATGCCTTCATTCCTTCTGGTAACTAATTGGGGGGTGGGGGCGGGGAAGAGATTGGCAGCAATGTGCTGTGGAAACACAGAGCTGATTTGGCTGGGACCAGGATAACCCCCACCTCCCATTCCACCACACCCTGGCGGCAGACAAAACCACTATCTAACCACAATCCCGCCTCCTTTGCCCATCAAGTCTGCTCCACCAATAAATTTCAAGTTGTGCCTTACAAAACTTAACAAATTTCTTGAGATCTGCTCCTATCAGACAGCTTGGAGATACTGCTTTGATGCTATTTCAACCTTCTTAGCTGGGGAAGAGGACCATAAATCTTCTTTCCTGACTGTCTAAAAGCCCCCACTTCCCCACCTCAGTTGAGGAGCTCTAACAGCTACCAACAAAGATGAACCACTATGAGAAAATGTTCTCCATGGCAGAACCATTTTGGTTTAATTTAGATTTGATATAAGATTCTGGCCAGTGCTGGGCCATCAACCCCTTTGTTAGTTTAGACCCAAGTAGCTGAGCAGCAATGGAGCAAACAAATGATTCCAAAGGCTGCAAATACAGAGGGAAAGTGAATGAGAAATCATCTAAAAGGCTCCATCTATGGAAAATAAGTGTATGGACAAGGGTATGAATGCCCCATCATTTACTTATCTCTCTGTTCCAAATCCTCAGCTTCTGGGCTCAGGGAGCTGGAATCTGGGTCTCTTCATGGTTCACTCTTGGACCAGATGAAGAGCTCAGCTCTGCCTCAGACAGGAATGGAAGGAAGAAGGCTGGTGTCATCTGAAGATACCAGTGGCCTCCTTTGGGCTTTGGGCTCCCACCACAGGCAATTGAGCTGCCCTTCCTTTATCTTTGTGGCCAAGGAAGCATCTGCCCACCGAAAATCTAAGCATCAAGAGGGCTGGCCAGCGTGAGATCTGAGACTCCCGAGTAGTGTCCTGCACAGAGTGCGCTCAGTGCAACTTCGAGAATCCATACACCACTGGCCATAATTGGGCCCGGTTGACACCTTGGGTGGGGGGAGAGACACACCCCCTCTCCCATCTTGGTTATCCTATGGGATTCTTTGGTTAATGTCAGCCTCCCCCTACTAGCCTTGGTTCACCACCCTGAACACTTCCTGGACATGACATTGGAGTTTCAGTGCATTCTATCCTGAAAATGAAATGAGACTGAAAGAGAGGTTGTAGGGGAAGGCTAAGATGAAAAACAAAGATCACTTGGTGGTGAAGACACAGGCTACCTTCCCTGCCTGTCTTCCAGTTGCCTGAATCTTCACTCAACCAATATTTATTGAGTACGCACTATGTGCCAGGCATGTTGCCAGGAGCCAGGTAAATAGTGGTGAACCAAATGGACTTGATCCTTGTCTAGGTTTGTAGGAGTGGCTGATGTTAATTGATGAATTCCACACATGAGATAAATAAATAAAAAACAAGGTTTGTGCTATGAATAAACAATGATGGTGCTGTAATCAAAAAAAAAAAGAAAAAAAGGAGGCATGGCTTAGGTTGGGTCAGGTGTGTAGGGGCAGGGCAAGATCAAGGAAGGCCACTCTGAGGAAGTGACATTTAGGACAAGCCTAAAGGATGAGTAGGAGGAAGCCAGACAAAGAGCTGGACTGAAGAGTGTTTTAGACAGAGGGACCTGCACATGTGAAACCAGAAAGCACTGGAGAGTTTAAAGAAGGAGAGAAAAGACCCTGTGGCCAAGCATCTTGGTGGGTGGGACAGAGTGATTACAGGTGACACTGGGGCTCCAAACAGGCAAAAGATGTAAGAAGTGTAAGAAGTCTGGGCTGCAGCCATCATGGTGGGCCTTGGAATCCCCTCATTGACCTCAAATGAAGCCTGTTCATCTGCCCAAGTGAATATGCTTCTTAGGGCTTATGTGTCCCCTGGGTTTCTGCTATGTGCCTCAAACCATACATTCACTCCCCACCAGGCACATATTTTGAGCACCTTCTATACGCCAAGCCATGAGGATACATCAGTGAATAATACATATTCCCTGCCTTCAAGGAGCAACTCACCTAGTCCTGGAGACTGTCCACAAATCAGATGATTACAATATAGTGTGTTAAGTGTTACCATCAGGATAATTCAGCCTGGAAGATCACAGAGGCCTTCCTGGAGACAGCAACACTTCAGCTGAGTCTTAAAACATACTCTGGAATTTGTTAAGAGGACGTAAAAGGCCTTCCAGGCAGAAGGCACCAGGTGTTGATAGACAATAGCATTTTTGCTCTGAATTGTTGTTTCTCACCCCTGTTGCACATTAAAATCACCTGGGAAGCTTGGAGAAATTGGGATCTGCCCTCTAGAGATTCTGATTTAATTGGCCTGTGGGTGGAGCCTGAATAACTCTAAAGCACACCTGATTTGAGAACCTCTGGTCTAGTCAATCCTTAGTTGTAATCAGAACCTTGGAAGACATTGCCCATTTGCCACCCTAGAAGCCCACCATTTTGCTACTAAGATGCTAGGGATCTGCCCCCCAAAGCTCAGAGCAGCCATGGGGTGACCTCAGGACAAAATAACTGCCCCAGAGGCCTCAGGCTAGGCAAGAAAGTTTACTAAGTAAACTCATCAGCCATGACAAAGAATTCCTGGCTGGGGCAGTGGAAAGCAAAGGCAATCCAAGGCAAAGAATCAGGAGGGAAGGAGGAGGGAGCAGGAGGGAAGCAGAGGAGCCCCCAGATGCTGAGAGCCTGAGGTGCCCTACCTGAAAAACGATGGGGCTAAGGCACTCATTTGCCAACTTCGGGCATTCAAGTTCCGACTTTGTGATTTTTGTCCTGTCCATGTAATTTTTTACTATTTCTCTTTGCTTAGTTAAATGTATTTCAAAAGGAAACTTTGTATCAAATGGATACAGGCAAGCCTCAGAGATATTTTGGGTTTGGTTCCAAAAAATACTGCATAAAACACCGCATAAAAGTGAGTCACACAAATGTTTTGGTTTCCCAGTGCATATAAAAGGTATGTTTACTCTATACTGTAATCTTTTAAGTGTATAACAGCATTATGTCTAAAAAAAAAACAATGTGTGTACCTTAATCTACAAATTCTTTATTGTAATTATCCTCTGAGCCTTTAGCAAGTCATAATCTCATTGCTGGTGGAGGGTCTTGTCTCCATGTCGATGGCTGCTGGCTGATCAGGGTGGTAGTTGCTAAAGGTTCGGGTGGCTGTGGCAATTTCTTAAAATAAGACTACAATGAAGCTTGCCATATTGATCGACTATTCCTTTCATGAAAGATTTCTCTGGAGTATGTAGTGCTATTTGATAACATTTTACCCATAGTAGAACTTCTTTCAAAATTGGAGTCAATCCTCTCAAACCCTGCTGCTGCTTTATCAACTACAGTTATGTAATATTCTAAATCTTTTGTTGTCATTCAAGAATGTTTACAGCATCTTCACCAGGAGTAGTTTCCATCTCAAGAAACCACTTTCTTGCTAACCCATAAGAAGCAGCTCCACAGCTGTTTAAGTTTTATCATGAGATTGTAGCAATTCAGTCACATCCCCCGGCTCCACTTCTAATTCTAGTTCTCTTGCTATTTCCACCACATCTGCAGTTACAGTTCCTTCCTCCCCTAAAGTCTTGAACCCCTCAAAGTCACCCATGAGGGTTGGAGTCAACTTCTTCCAAACTCCTGTGAATGTTGATATTTTGACCTCCCATGAATCACGAGTGTTCCTAATGGCATCTAGAATGGTGACTCCTTTCCAGAAGGTTTTCAGCTGACTTTGCCCAGATCCATCAAAGGAATCATATCTATGGTAGCTACAGCCTTACAAAATGTATTCCTTAAATACTAAGACTTGAAAGTTGAAATAACTTCTTGATCCATGGGCTGCAGAATGAATGTAATGTTAGCAAGCATGAAACCAACATTCATCTAATTGTACATCTCCATCAGAACTCTGTATTGCCAATGAGCAGTAACATTTTGAGGGGAATCTTTTTCTGAGCAGTCAGTCTCAACAGTGGGCTTAAAATATTCAGTAAACCATGTTATAAATAGATGTGCTGTTCTCCAGGCTTTGTTGTTCCATTTATAGATCACAGGCAGAGTAGAATGGGCATAATTCTTAAGGGCTCTACGATTTTCAGAATGTTCAATGAGCACTGGCTTCAACTGAAAGTCACCAGCTGTGTTAGCCCCTCACAAGAGAGTCAGCCTGTCCTTTGAAGGTTTGAAGCCAGGCATTGATTTCTGACTATGAAAGTCCTTGATGGCATCTTCTTCCAATATAAGGCTGCTCCATCTACATTGAAAATCTGTTGTCAAGTGTAGCCACTTTAATCTTCTGGATAACTTTCTGCAGCTTCTACATCAACACTTGCTGCTTCACCTTCCACTTTTACGTTATGGAGATGGCTTCTTTCCTTAAACCTCACGAACCAAGCTCTACTAGCTTCAAACTTTTCTTCTGCAGCTTCCTCAGCTCTCTCAGGCTTCTTTGAATTGAAGGGAGTTAGGGTCTTGCTCTGGACCAGACTTTGGCTTAAGGGAATGTTGTGGCTGGTTTGATCTTCCATCCAGACCAGTAAAACTTTCTCCATATCAGCAACAAGGCTGTTTCACTTTCTTATCATTCACGTGTTCGCTGGAGTAGCACTTCTAATTTCCTTTGAGAACTTTTCCTTTGCATTCACAACTTGGCTAACTGGCTCAAGAGGCCTAGGTTTGGGCAGGTCTCGGCTTTTGACATGCTTTCCTCACTAAGCTTAATCATTTGCAGTCTTTGATTTAAAGTGAGAAACATGTGACTGACTCTTCCTTTCACTTGAACACTTAGAGGCCATTGTAGGGTTAATAATTGGCCTAAGTTCAATATTGTTGTTTCTCAGGGAATAGGGAGGCCCTAGAAGAGGGGAAGAGCCTGGAACAGCCGGTCGGTTGAGCCGTCAGAACACACACAACAGCTATTATTTCAGTTCGTCAAATTATATGGGCATGGCTTGTGGTGCCCCAAAACAATTACAACAGTAATATCAAAGACGACTGATCACAAATCACCATAACAGAGATAATAATAATGAAAAAATTCTAAATATTGGAAGAATTACTGAAATATGACACAGAGGCACAAAGGGAGCACACGCAGTTACAAAAATGGCACTGATAGAATTTGCCAAGGCAGGATTGCCACAAACCTTAACTTTGTAGAAAACACAGGATCTGAGAGGCACAATAAAGCGAAGTGTAATAAAACAAGGTATGCCTGCATTTGGAGATGGAAAGCCAGGATCTTTTGACCCAAACAGAAGGCAACCTTAAGAGGAAATTCAATCTTTAAAAAGTTGTGTTATTAAAATCTGGTCAGATGCTATTGCTTACCAAAGCCTCTGCACCTAAAGCTTGCTCTTCTGTCTTTTCTTTAAAAGGGAGACTAAAAAGGGTTGGAGTGGTGTTAAGGGCATATCGGCACCAAATTGAGACTCTCTTTTTCACTTAATTAGACTTAAAAGAGGGTTGAAAAGGCAATATACTTCACTATATGGGAGTTACTGTTCCAATGTTATCAAATGCTCTCTCTGCGCCCTGCCCCAAACTCCTTGGTTTTCATGCCACAAGCTGAAAGCACTATATGAGTGATCCCTAGGTTTCTCTTCTAGATCTGTGATCTTTCAACACACACATGATAAAATATGAATCTAATAGGGGAGAGAGCAAAGGAGCGAGAGTCGGCACCATGCCCATGGTTTCATTTAATCCTCCGACCAGTGCACAGAGAGAAATGATTCCTATTTTACCGAAGAGGAAACCACAGCTCAGCAAGACAGTAACTTCCCCCAAAGTGACACAATTAGCCCAGGCCTTGTTGATTCAACTCTAAGCCTCTGCTCTTTCCACCCCCCACCATACTGATTTCCATAGGACAAGTTTCAGAAGCAGCAAAGCCAAAGGATGTGGGGGACAGCAGGTACCATCAGCAAAGAAACTGAGCCATGGCTCTGTAAACACAGCAGGGACCCACTCAGCAAGAAGACTCCTAACAAGTTCATCAAAATAAATCAGAGCGCTGCTTGCCTAGGTAGCACTCTTCCTGGGACATAAGTGGCTCTGACACTCCCTGACCATGGGGCCACCAAGCTGGCCCTTTAATGAATGCACACATGAAACCCTGGCTGCCGAGGATGTACCCCTCTGCACATCCCTGGGGACCCACCCAGTTCCTTCTAGGGCTTCACCCCAGCAAATGGCTGTGCATCCTCACTCCACATTTAGGCATTTCTGCCCCTGCAGGATTCTGATGCAAATGGATTCCACACATACCCAGAGCACCTCCCTCCCAGCTGAGCTCCCCTGTTTGCTGACAGTTTTGAACATCGTCCCTGGACTGCTTACCTTCATCTTTTGTGTTTGTTTAAATAACAGCCAGGTAGAGACCTTAGCTAAATATCTTCCGAGATGCCAAGATTGGAAGCATTTCCCTCCACTCCACCCCACCCCCAACAGCCGTTTCTGTGTTTGCAATGGCTTCCAGATCAGTTCTCTGGCTGCTCTCCATTGATTTGTGAGGCTGGGATGGAGCCATATGAATAAAGTCTGCATATTAGTAGGAGTCTCGTGCATTTCCAGGCTGAGGAATGCAGCCAGGTACCTGGCCCGACCCTTCGGCTGCCTGCATTAGCTTTATTACCACTGCTCTCCCCAGCATGAGAGGGATTGTATGCACTGGCCACAGAGAGACACAAACATCCCCAAAAGAGTTTGAAACCATTTTCCTGCTTCAAAAAATCTACCATTGCCTTCTACCTCTCCTTTTGGGGAGGGGAGCTTTCCTTAGTACAATGAAACGGACATTTTTTTTTTCTTTTTTTTTTTAATTATTTTTTTATTTTTAAAGAAGCTTTACATTACACAGATGTTACATAAAAATATATAAGGGATTCCCATACGCTGTACTCCCTCCCCCTCCCATACTTTCCCATATTAACAACACCCTTCATTAGTGTGGTACATTTGTTACAATTGATGAACCAATCTGTTTCACCCAAAGTGCGCTCACTGCCAGGTGTTGGGAGAGGAACACCTCTCTGTCAACCTGTCAGGAGATCATGGGGTGGCTAAATGTGACCCTCAGGAACAACAACCTGGACTAGGCTCAAGCCTGAAGGCTCAGAGGGCCTGGGACAGAGGTTACCCATAAGCAGGTGTCTGGGGATTGAGGAACCACCTTCACCTTCCAGGTCTGCAGGGACCATGGCAGCCAGACTATGACTATGGCCTGGAGGTTAAGGGCAGGACCTTAAGGACTCAGCCTTGAGTCTGAGTCAGATAGACTTGAATCCAAGTCAGAGGTGGCCCCCCAGGCCCACTTTGGGCCTGTCTGAGGCTCAATTTCCTCAGCTGCTTTGTAGAAGTGTGAGGATTAAAAAATAATCCATGCACAGCCCTTAGCACAGTTCCTGACACTGGGTCATTGCTGAGTATTAGGCAGACACTGTCTGCTGCCTTCCCACCATCCATCCTGCCCACTCTGGCTTGCTGAAAGGTTTCCAGTTTTGTTCAGGTCGGCTGAGTGCCCAGCTTTAAGTCAATCATGGCCGACCTGCTGCCCGGGAGTTGCTTTCCCAGCACCCCCTGCAGCTAGTCACGTGACCCAGCTTCAACCAATGAGACACAAGGGGAAATGTGCTGCCTGCTTTTAGAAAAGGTTTTGTCCTCCCTGATGAAAGAAAAGCTCTTTCCCACTCAGCCCCTTCTCTTCCTACTTTGAATCTGGCAGCTGTTTTGTGATCATTTTGCAAAAGTCTAAGAACAAAAGACCCGGCATTCTGAGGATAGCAGAAGGGAATATAAATATAGAAAGAGCCTGAGTCCTCGATGATACGGTTACACCTATCACCAAAACTGGAACTCCCCTTCTCCAGACCTCTTGGTATGGAATACAATTAAATCGTTGTGACGCTTTTGCCTGATAGTTGGATCTTATCTTTTATTCTGCTATTTGCAGCTGGAAGCATTCCTACCCATCGTCCCCAAATCTACCCATCCTTACCTTCTTGCCTGGGGATCTGGGAAGAGCCATAGCAAAATGGACCTCCAAGGGAAGAAAATCCACATTTTTAAGATATTTATTTTCATTACTCAGTAGTTCCAATGGCTCCAAGATGCTAGTTCTAAAACCCAGCATGATCCCCAACCTGGGGTGTGACCAGAGCCACACAGGAGGAGCTGAGCAAAGATGGGCAAGCTCTGGGAAGCTACGTGTTTACAACTATCTGCCCCAGAAGCCTCTGACCCAGTGACCTTGGGCAGGCCAC
Source organism: Cabassous unicinctus (assembly GCA_029593785.1). NCBI lineage: Eukaryota > Metazoa > Chordata > Mammalia > Cingulata > Chlamyphoridae > Cabassous > Cabassous unicinctus. The sequence continues at coordinate 42,792 of JAQZBX010005826.1, forward strand.
TTAGGGCCTCCATAGACCTCTGTTTCTTTAGCCGTAAAAATCATAATCAGGATACCTACTTTGTAGAGTTGTTGACGAGACCCTGGGCAAATCAGGTGCCCAGTTTAACAACCCCTGGGCTCACAAGGCCCCCCCATGATCTAGCATCTGCTGATTTCTTGACCCTCCTCTCTTGCCACTCACATGTGCCACTCTAAACCCCATCCATGCTGAATTTCCTTCAGTCGTTCACCCCTGCCAAGCTCTCTCTTCCAGACCTTCACCAATGCTGTTCCTCTGCCCTTCCCCTGGCAGGTGCCTGCTCCATTTACAGCCTCAGCTTAAAAGTCACTTCCTCCTGGGGGCTTCACTTGACTGCACCCATATGTGTGCACACACACCCATGTGTGCACACACCCACATGTACACACACATATACACACAAACACACACAAACACACAGCCTTTTTCTGGTGTTCTGCTCTGAACTCCTATTGCCTGCTCAACAGCCACCTTCCCCAGGGGGCTGTGAGCTATGAAAGGGCAGGGGTCACAGCCCTTAGGGTCACAATTGTACCTCTGGCATCTAGCACTGGCCTGACACACAATCCACAAGGAATAAACACATGTTTATTAACTTAGTTTAAATAATATACATAAAGAGTTTAGTGCCACTCCAGACACTTGACAGGCGGGCAATAAATTCACATATACCTAGAGACAGCATGGCGTGGGGGCTGTATATCTCCACTTCAGAACAATCCTGCCTGGACTGAATTTCAGCCCAACCACTTATTAATAGCGTGACCTTGGGCAGGTCACTTCACCTCTTTGAGCCTCAGTTTTCTCACCTCTAAATGAGAATCCTGATAATAACTACCATCGAGAGTTGTAAGAATTAAATCAGTTGACAGAAACAGAGCAGTTGGTACATGGTAAGTGCTAGTTATTATTCTTATCAAAATCATTAGTATGCCAGAGTAGTCCAAATTAAAGGCTGGAGAAAGCCAGCCCCCTGGAGACTCTGGCATCCAAGTTTTCTCCATCACCCAGATTCGGCCACCTCCCTAGGGGCTCACCCTGCCTGCCCCCACCCCCAGCAGTAACCCCACCTATCCAAGGCCTGCCTCTCACCCACTCTCCAGTCTTCCTGCCTGTCCACCAGCGGTCACAGGCGCACTCGCCTGATTGATAAAGTCCCTATCTGGTCATTTACGATCTGGCTGCTGAAGAGGCAGCTCCTGCCAGCTCGAAAAGCAATTAATCTGCAAACAAGCTGGGCAACAGCAGGCCTGGGCATTGCAGTCTCGGGCCGCGGCTGCTCCGGAGAGCAGATAAGGCTGCAGTCGGCTATTTATTGTACATTTTAATTAAGTGCTTGTTAACGACAGTTATTTTAACAGTCATAAAATTACTGTTGTAATGCATTTTGTTGGAGGGAAAATGGAGCGGCCGCAGGACTTTATGAAAGCAACCACAGATTGCCTTCACTTTAAATCAAAGAATAAATTCTGAAGAGGAGGGACGGTGCTGGGGTTCAGGCCCAGACGCTAATGGTTATTTAATGCGCTCATCAGTGTTTGTAAGTCCCGAGCATACGGCATGGACACAACAGCCTCCAAACCCTCTTTAACACTTATTTGAGATGACAGGAAAAATGAAATCGTTTGTGCTTTCAATGGAAAAGCAATCATTGGTACATTATATTCGCCTTGCCCTATCATGCTAATGCATGGTAAAAATGTCACCAAATGTATTTAAGGGCCTGATGGACTGTTACCGTTGGATTCCTGGTACCGGACTGATTAATAAAAATCTTCAATTTGTATGTAAATGCAGCGAGGCCTCATATCATCCGCATACCTGCACCCAGAGAAAATAATAAACTGAGGTTTAATGCAGCAATTATCAGCATTTATGGAACCCTTAGAGTGGTGGCGGCTCTTGGCAGCAGCAATGGAAGCAGAGGCTGGGATGGGCAAAGATGCTCCTTGTGACGCATGGGTTTCTCCCGAGGGCCAGCATTGGCCAAGCTGGTCACATCACCCCAGGGTACTCTCCTCTCATCTGAGGATTAAGACTAATGGAGATACTCTGTATGGTGAGCTGGGGCTGCTGTCAAGGAGATGTTCCAGGAGGTGGCTTCTCTCCAGCTAACACCCCCTCCTTGGGACACATGCCTGTGACTTTCCCTGCTCAGCTTTGGAAGAACCCCACAGAGTGGTCGGCCCACCTGCTGGGCCAAGCCAGGGGCAGTGTTGAGGAGGAGACGCTGGCCTGCTTGCAAAGATTTGATCCTTTGGTACAAATGGCAATAACAACAAAAACAGCCACTTACCTCATTGGCTCACTGTGCACCAAAGCCATTTCCTTTTCCTCTTCCTCCTGGACACATAGCTAAACTACATTTCCCAGACTGCCTTGCAGTTAGGTATAGTCATGTCCCTTAGTTCAGGTCGGCTGAGATGGAGACGCTAATATGGGATTAGCTGTGCAAGAATTATACTGGGGGAAGGGGCAGGAGAAGGCCTCAGGCCACATGTGGCTTTCACTCCTTTGGAAACAAAGTGGGGAGAAAGGAGGAGGGAGTAGGAAAAGTCTCAGGTTGTAGCACAGTTCAAGGAAGCATCTGCCAGGCCAAGTGGACGTCTTTGAGCCAGAGTTGCCAGAGTTTCGCCTTGGAGGAATCCCCAGTCTTGCCAGAGGGGGGCCTGACTTACCCCTCCACTGTGCTCAGTCATCGGCTGGGAGCAGCCCAGGACAAGCATGGCCTCGGAGTGATCAGGATGGTGAATCCAGAGGGGCCGCAGCTGGGGCCATTCATCAATTATGCCCCCCACAGCAGGAATCTGAAAGGTGGATTTTCCCAGCCAGCACACCGTATGACTGAGTTCCAGCCAATGGGATGTGGGCTGGACCGACATGTGCCTCTTCCAGGCCTGGCCCATGAAAACTCCCATGGGCGACCCTCCATGCACTTCTCTCTACTGTCAGCTTGGTGCAGACAAGAATGGGGACCCTGAAAGCATTGTATCAAGGAGCCAGACACAGAAGAAGCTTGACCCATCACTTGAAGAAGAATCCCCACCAACCAGAAGCACCCATTTAGGACATTACTCGAGTGAGAAATAAACTTCTGTTGTGTGAAGCCATTGAGATTGAGGGGCTATCAATTACAGCAGCTAGGCATTAACCTAACTAATATCACACCTGCATCAGGCAAGTACTTTGGTGTCTGTTTTTCAGGGTAAAGCTCTTAAATCTTTGGGATTCCCCATGATAGGAGTGTCTTTTGTTATGAATGAGAGGCCTTCTGACCACACCTGATAGGTCATATGCTATCGAGGAACTGTAGTCTTAGGGGAGGGTCAGCCATGCCAGAAAGACCAACCACGCCTAGACTAAGGGATTGGGGCTATGAGCCATATCATATCAGTTTGACCTGGAGATAGAGATCAAGCAGGTGGGCACTGATTCCACCAATCATGCCTACATAATGAGACCCCAATAAACACTCTTGGGCACTGAAGCACCAGAGAGCTTCCATGATTGATAAGAAGCATTACCGTGTGAGGAAGGTGACATATTCTGACTCCACGTGGTGAGGACATGGAAGCTTGCATTAGAGACCCTCACAGATCTCACCCTAAGTGTCCCTTCTTTTGGCTTCTTCTTGTTTATATCCTTTTATTATAATAAAGCTATAATCATAAGGATAGCACTTTCAGTGAGTTCTCTGAGTTGTTCCAGCAAATTATCAAACTGGGGGTGGGAACCCCAAATTTGTAGCCAGCTGGTCAGAAGTGTGGGTGGCCTGTGCCCCCAAACTTGTGGCTGGTATCTGAAGAGCAATCTTATAGAGGACGGCCCTGAACCTGCGAGGTCTGGCCTAACTGCAGGTAGAGTCAGAATTGAAGTGGATTGGAGTTGTTATCTCAAGTCACTGAAGTCATTTGGCAGCACCCCAAAAACATGAGGGAGTGAATGCCTGCGGGGTGGAAAGCCTGAGGGGTGGAAACTGGTGGAGAAATGTTTCCCCTCTTGTCCCCTGGGTGGACAGCACCGAGGCACATTTCATAATACATCCCTGTGTCAGCTCTCCCATCTTCCTAGCTTCCCTGGCTCCTACCCCCCACCGCCAGCATGCTCCCTCCTTCTTGCGCTCCTGCTCCCTGGGATAAATTTTCCATATAAACTACCTGCACATCAGCCTTTACCTTAGAATCTGCTTTTGGGAAATCCAGGCTAAGCCAAGGTCTGAATCAGAAATAATCAGAGTTCCCAAAGGGCTAGAGATTCAAACTGAGCTTTTAAATAGGAAAAAAGAAATAGCTTGGCAGAGAGAAATGGGGCAAGGAACCCTGAAAAGACAGGGAGAGAAATTAAGCTGAGAGAAAGATAGAGGGGAAAAAACTCAATTTGCCAGTAGCCCACTGCTTTCCTCTCTTTTCTAAGTTCCACATTGCCTTCACTTTCTCAGAATTCCAATCAAGCCTACTCCAGGGAAGCAATTTCTGCCAGTGCATTGTCTCCCCACCCCCTGACCCAGGAGAAGATCTCAAAACTTTAGCTAAAATAACTCCAGGAGACAACAGCAAATCAACTGGAAAAAAAAAAAAAACTACCCACAAGTCATCACAGCGTCTGCCACAGGCGTTGCTCACCTTCGGGACCCTGATGAGAATGGGGCCCAGGGCATTTGCTGGGAGCTTTGGGACAAAGGGGCAGATGCTGTGGCAGGAGGAGAGAGTCAGGTGTCCACAGCACACACACACACACACACACACACACACCAAGGGGGCAGCGACAGACACACACAAGATTCCCCCTCTTTCCCAGCAACACATGAGTAGTAATAAGACTTTCCCCTGAAATTTCAAAACAGATCCGTTTTAAAAACCTTCTGCTGCCTGAGCCACTGGCTCTGCCAGCCCTCTTGTGCTGCTTGCCCATGTCCTGGAGGAGGGAGTGAGGACAGGTCTTGGCCACCTATGCCCCCTCCCAGCAGGAGGTCTGCGATCTGCTGCTCTGGCCACTGGCGAGGTCACTGCACCTCCGGGTCAAGGCATAGTGAGAGAAGGAGTTGCTGACAGTGGCAGCCACAGTTTCCAAAGTACCCGCAAGGGGACCCAAGGAAAACTGAGTCCAGGTAACTCCTCCGTAGAGACAGAAGGGATGGAGCACTTTTTTGTAACTGCAAGAGACCCCGTAACCCACCTGAGAGAAGGAGGCAAGACAGTGGTTATGGACATAGATTTTACTCTCAGACAGGTCTGGTCTCATACCCCAACTCTGCCTCTTATCCTACATATATTAAAAGAACACTGGGGGAGGGGATAAAAATAATAATAATAATTTTTAATAAAGAACATTCAGGGAAGCGGGTGTGGCTCAATCGATAGAGCTCCAGTTTACCATATGGGAGGCCCCGGGTTCGCTTCCCGGGGCCTCCTTGTGAGGGCAGGGCGGCCCGCGTGGCCCGGTGGGCTGATGCAGCAAGACCTCACAACAGGAAGCAGGTGTGGCTCAATCGATAGAGCCCCCATTTACTTCGCTTCCCGGGGCCTCCTTGTGAGGGCAGGCCGGCCCGCGTGGCCCGGTGGGCTGATGCAGCAAGACCTCACAGCAAGGGGGAGATAAGCAGACACAGAAAAAACACACAGCAAATGGACACAGCAAACACAAGCAGCAAGGCGGGGATAAATAAATAAATAAATAAATCTTTAAAAAAAAAAAAAAAGAACACTCAGGCATTTAACATATGCACAACACTCTTTGAAACTCCTTTACGTATATTACTGGCTTACTCCATCCACTATAAGGTAGCTACTATTACCATCCCTGTTTTACAGAGAAAGAAACTGAGGCACAAAGACATTAAGCAATTTATCTGGGTTCAGATAAGGAGCAGAGCCAAGATTTCAATCCAGGCAGTCTGGTTGCAGAGCCCACCTAATAACAAGACTGCTACTGCTTCTAATACTCAATTTTTCAAAAAAGATTTGTTTATTCATTTTACTTTTATACATTTTAAATCCCCCCTCCCCCCTGTTTTTGCTGTTTTTGTGTCCATTCACTGGGCAATTCTCTGTGTCTGTTTCCTGCCCTCTCCTCTCATCCTTCTCCTCCTGTCTTCAACAGGATTCAATCCTGGAACCTCCGACATGGGAGAGAGGCGTTCTGCCACCTGCACCACCTCATTTCCTGGTTTTTCGGTGCGTCTCATCTTGGCTCTCCCTTGTGTCACTCTCCTGTTAGGTCATCATCTTGCTGCGTGGTTCGGCGGGGCCTGGCACACCCGCGTGCGGGCCCTGGAGGCTCACCCGCATGCAGGGCCTGGCAGCCTGTATGCCTTCTATATTTTTTCTTTTATTTTACCGGGAGGTCCTGGGGATTGAACCCAGGTCCCTCCATATGGGAGACAGACGCCCAACCATTTGAGCCACATCCACCCCCTAGCAGTTAATAATACTTCCTACTACTGTTATAGATGATAATGATAATTACGATGATGGGGCTGTTGTGTGCTCAGGGAAACCACCTTTCTGAATGGCTCTGTGGCTTGTACTAGGTCACAGGAAACCAGAAGGGGCTCCAGGATCCAAACCCAGGTGCTTTTGTTAGCCATGACCCTCTTGGTCTGTTTATTTGATCACTAGTGTCTTCATGAATCCTTCTGGAGAGTTTGAGGAAGGACTTGGAGGCAAAGAGTGCTCATGTTTTCCAACACTTCTAGCATCTTCTTTGACCAGAGCAGACATTCCAGGGACATCTAGCAGAGAGGCAATACAATGTGACATGAGGAAAGAGGAAGAGAAAACACCATGTAGGCTGGAGGTGAGGTACAGATTTGGGGGAATTTGGAGAGCAGGCACCTCCACAGCTGCTGCAGAATATAGGAGAATAAGAGAAGAGAGAAAAGGAGGTCTTAAGACATGTCTCTGTCGATTATGAACTGGATCCACATTAAAGTTTTCTGAGAGTCATAAGGAAAGATTAGAAACCTTTTTCAATTATATACTTTTTTAAAATTTTAGATTCTGTTTCTTTAAATAAAATACTGAATTAAGACTGGGCCACATAGGGTCCCAGCTTTTATTTGGGTTAAATCAGTCAAATAATAATGTATTTTTTAGCACTCTCTATATGCCAGACACTGGAGAAGTGGCAGTAACTGAGACAGAGATGTCCCTCCCTCTCAGGGGTTCCCCTTAACAGAATGAACAGCCCAAAGTATCAGAGGGGTTCGTTTAAACCAGGAATTAGGGTTGCTGGCTAGAGATGCTTGGGGTTCTGGGAGTATTATAGCTTCTTTCCACTTCTCCTTTCACATCCACGTGAGTCCAAGCTCTCCACTGTGTGGGTGTCTGTCCTCGGTTCCTCTTGGCTTGGTCCCCTGACCCCCATGCCTCATCCTCATCCCCCTATTCCCTACTCCCCGTGCTTTCTCACTTCCCTGCTCCAGTTCTGATGGAGAGTAGAACACTGCCCCCTTCTTCCACATTTAGGGGTGCTGAGATTGGGTCTCCCACTCCAGCCCAGCAACCATGTTGCCCCCAAAGAAGATTGGCTTCTCAGATCCCATGTCCCCAAACGACTGCTGGGTGCCTCCAAATTCCCCTCTCTCGGTTCTCCTCTTTCCTTTCACTCAGGCTTCTCCAGTCTTTCAGAAACTGACTTTTTTTCAATAGCCCATATTGTTTTTCTCTGAATTAAAATCATTTATGTATTCCTTGTACAAAAACCGAAAAATATCAAAAAAGGCAAAGAAGAAAATTGACCACTCAAAATCACCCTGCCTAGGGATCACCATTGGCTATCCTCTAGGTAAAATAACCCTGCTAGAGCTGCCCATTTTACAGGTGAGGAAACTGAGGCTTAGAGAGGCTAAGTGGCTTCCCAAATGTTGCCTAGATACTAAATGGCAGAGCCCTTCCAGCTTCGTACATTTGACTCATCTCTGTTCTTTCCCCACCTTCTGTGGCATTTGACCCTCAAACCCACATTGAAAAAGTAGAGAAGTGGGTACTATTAACCTCATTTAATGGGTGAAAAAATCTGGGCCCCAGAGAGATTGAGGGACTTACCTGTGGCCTCAGAGCAAGAGGGTGTCAATACCTTAAAAGTTAATTTAGGGTTGCAAATAGAGGAACTGGCAGGCTGTAGGGTGGGTTCTGGGACCGGCGCAGGAGATCCAAGTTGCTAAGGCATGTCTAACTCAGGTGCCCAAAAGCAGACCTCGAGAAAAGATCTTGGATGCAGACAGTTTATTTGGGAGGTGATTCCCAGGAAGCACAAGTGAGGCCACGGGGGTGGTGAGGCAGGGAAGGGAGGAAAATCAAGAAAAGCTGTGATTATGAGGGGGTCCCCGCTGGGGCTGCCGGGGGCTCAATCTCCCCAGGGCCCTCAGAGGAACCGTGTAGCACCAGCCCCAGAATCATCCCACCAAGGGATGGGACAGCTGGGGCACTGAGCCACCAAGGCCTGCCACCTTGGCTAAGTAATTATAAATACACGTATAAATGGAAAGATAAAAATATAAAAGTTCCATCTTGCATAATTATATTACATGACACCCTCTTTGTGTTTGTTAAAAGAGTTTGTGGCAAACGAACCATGATCTTTAGAATCTGATCTAGGCATCTCTTCACTTTTTGAAATGATGGAGAAGCTCATGAGAATAGAAGTGGGGTCCCTGTCGTCATCTGAGAAGCCATATCTGCAGCTCTCCCAGGGCCCTGCAGGGGTAGCTGGGACAGTGGGTTCCTTGTGATGCCGAGAACATCCTGGTGGACTAGTCCAGGATTTAGATTTTGCCGGAGTCTTAAAACCCTCCACAGTGTCTCTATGGGCCTCAGCTGGACTAGCAGCAGTGGCCGGATCATCAAAGCACAATGGAGATGACCCCTGGTCATTGCCTAAAGACCAGACCCAGGTCACCATCCCTTCCGGCTCCCCAGAGCTACCCCAGCCAGGCCCTCTGCCCAAGCGTTAAACTTCCCTCCCGGGGCCTTGAAGTCCAAGTGCCTAGCACTTGGAAAGCCTCTCCTTTTAAAGTGCTCTTCCTTCCTTCCTTCTCCCTTGCACAATGGAGAAAGCCCCGCGATCATTAATCAGCCAGGGGCCTCCAGGGGCCAGACTGCAGGATCTTCTAAGCTACGAAAAGCTCACATCAAAAGCCACTGCTCCATTTGGATCCCGCTTTGCTCTCGCCAAAGCTTCAGAGCAAGGTTTAGAACTTTAAGATGCAGGTTAAAAAGGATGGAAGGGAAGAGGTAAAGAGAAACTGAGGACATCCTTGCTGTCCTCAAGGTTTAGCTGTTAGAAGTATTTCTCATTGCCGTTGCTTTGTTCCATACCCACCACAGAAAAGATGGCTGGATTCTTGCATTTTTTCCGAGAACCTCAACAACCCAACAAGACCAACTTCATAATTTGCAGGGCTCAGTGCAAAATGAAAATTTGGGGCCCCTTGTTGAAAAACTCTTTAGACTTTTAAAAGAGCAACAGCAGAGCATTGAACCTGGTCAAAGGATATGTCTAAACCAGTGAACGATGTCCTCAGCCCAGCTTTCCCCGGGATCCGTCTCCAACGCTGCCCCCTCCCCTAAGACCTCTTTCCCATCTTCCTGTTTTATTATTTTCATTTCCTTATCATGCTCTGAAAATAGTTTTTAATTGATTTGTGTCCATCTTTCTATCTGTCTTCCCCAAGAGATTGTGTGTGCAGAGAGGGCAGGGGCCTGGCCCGCCCGGGACTCTGCTGGGTCACACACAGTGGACTCACAGACTGTTGGAAGGGGTTCAGTGCATGGCCGTACCCTCCCTGGGGTAATGATTTTGGCATCAGCCCATTGCTTTCAGCTGACTCCGTTGCCTTTCAGCCTTAACAAGTGACATCACAAAATCGGCATGGTTTGCCCTTTCGGCCCACTTTACAGGAAAAGGATATCCTGCAGAAATTAAAGAAAGGTGGGATGTTTAACAAAAACCCATAAATAAGCCCCTGGCAGGTCTGGATGACTCTGCCTTCCACCAGGTCCAGATGTCATGCTTTATTTCCAGTCAGTTGCCAAAAAGAGAAATCATGCCCCAAATGCCCAACCCCCAATTTCATATCCCAACAGCACACAATGTCCTGGAAAAGCTTCGGGGATGTCCACCAAAGGACATGCCCTAGAATGTTCCTAGAAGCACGATTCATGAAAACTGCCCATATGCCCATCAAAGTAGAATAGGTAAACTGTAAACGGAGCACTATAAAGTAGTGAAAATAAACAATCTACATCCACATACAACACTCTGGATGAATGTCACAAACAATGATGAGTGAAAGATGCCAGAAACAAAAGCGTAAATGCTGCATGGTTTCATTTTCATGAAGCATAAAATAGAAAAACCAACCCATGTTATTGGAAGTTCAGGGATTGCCCTTAGAGGTGAGGGAATGGCCAGAAGACCAGAGGGGTTTCTGAAGGGCTGGTCATCTTCTGTTTCTGGATCTAGATGCTGGTTACATGGTTTTTTCACTTTGTGAAAATGTATGCATTTTACCTGCTTAAAATGCATCATTTCATGTATGTATATTATTCTTTGATAAGAAGTTGTTTTTTAATTGAGAAAGGAAAATCCCTAAATAACCAACAAGGGATGAGGTTTACAAATTAGCCAAGCCCCGTGGTAAAAAGTGGGGACTTTGGAGCCAGGGACCTGAGTGTAAGTCTTGGTTCTACCCCCTCAAAGCTGTGTGACTTTGGGCAAGTTACTTAACCTCCCTGAGTCTCCGTTTTCTTTATCTATAAAATGGGAGAAACAATAGTCCCTACCTCATAGGGTTGAGATTTAAATGAGGTAATATTTGTAAAGGGGTTAAAACAGCAATAAGTGCTATACACGTGTTAGCTTTTATGGAAGGGGATATGATGATAGAGGTAATAGCACATCTATCCATAATAATAAATGGAAAAGATGTCTTTAAAAATAAGTTTACAAGAATGTTTGTAGCAGCATTATTCATAAGAGCCAACAGGTGGAAACAACCCAAATATCCACCATTGGGTGAATGGATAAACAAAATATGGTCTATCACTACAATGGAATATTATTCAGCCATAACAAGAAACAAAATTCTGATATATGCTACAACCTCAAAAACATTCAGAGTGAAAGAAGGTAGACACAAAAGGTTGCATGTTGTATGATTCCTTATATATGTTATATTCAGGATAGACAAATCCATAGAGACAGAAAACAGATTAGTGGTCAACTGGGGCTGAGGGGGTGGGTGGAGAATGATCACTTAATGGACACAGGATGCTTATCTGGGGTGAGAGCTGGTGGCTGCTCAGTGAACCACCAAATCGTACACTTTAAAATGGTTAATTGTATGTTATATGAATTTCACCTCCATACAACTTTTAAAAATTAAAATATTCAATAATTGTGTTCTAAGCACTTTACGCATATTCGGTCATCTAATTCTCCTCATGGCATTTTACAGATGGGGAAATCAAGGCACAGAGAGGCTAAGGAACTTTCCCAAGGCCCCCCAGAGAGTGAGAGGCAGAGCTGGTATTTGAATATAGACCCTTTGAGGCAGATCACGATGAAACCTACATTATCTTCCCTTGCTCTGTCCCCTGTGGAAGACATCTGAGGAAACAGAAGGTTCTCACTGGTGCCCAACGAGGCAATAAGACAATCCTCCCAACCAAAAGGAAGCTTTAATGAAGGAAAGATACAAAAGCTACTAGAGGGGTACATTGTGAGAAGGAGCTCAGTCCATGGATCTGGAAAAAGGAAGGGGAAAGCCAATTACGATTTCACTTTCAGGAGAAAAGCACCCCAAATGCAGATGGCACAGGCTGCCGTGAATGCTGCAAGAGCCTAGGGTTTTTTTCCCTGTTCCTTTTTTCTCAAAGCCACGAGAAGCCAGGGAGGGGGAGGGAGGGAGAACCCACGTACATCCCAGCATGCCAGCCTGGGCCCTGCCGAGCAACTTGACTTGTCTAACGGCTTCTAAACAGCTGGAAAAATGTCAAACTGTCATCAGTGATTAAAGTGGAATTTTCCAAAGGTTTCAAAAATATTTCAGAATTCAATACTTTATTCCTCTAGCAGAAAATAAATCCAAGCAGCCTTCCCTTACCCAGAGGGATCGTGGGACCCAGTTTCCCTACTGGTTTTCCTCTCCAGGTTCCGACGGTGTGTAGCACAGACCTGGCCTTTCTTTGCTCTGGTTTCCTTTGAAGCTTCAAACAGGTCTTCCTGGCTCCTTCCATCTGACCAGAATGCTTGTATCTCTATAATAGCCCATCCACCACCCAGTGATGGGAACTTACCCACTTCTGTGCGC